>CM054058.1:77539856-77728993 GCA_028641055.1 Alopecurus myosuroides
TCTCATCGAGTGCTCATAAAAATTAACCAGCTAATCTTTTCCTGATTCCTCACAATCCCTACATCATTGCACGTTGGCAACTTCCAACATACTAAGGAGAGCAACAATGAGTATGATATATAGTAAACTAAGGAGAGTACAAGCATGTGGAGCAAATATATCGAGCTAAGGCATGATGCAATGTTCTACAACCAAGAGGTTGATGGTTTGCATTAGTTATATATCCACCACACATTAACTAATATATTTTTATGCATCTTTTAAAAGGCTCACACAAGCCCAAGACTTTGAATTTACAAATCACTTATCCGGCTAGGAATTACAGAGGGTACAACCAACACCCGCGACCGTAAGATACGCGGAGCTGATGAACAGCTTGCAATGCAACACACATCAACAAGCAAAATAAGAAAAGGCGAATAACATGTGCTCCAGTTCAACAATTTGTCTATTCGTGTGCCTCAAGGAAGAAGATATAGTTATACATATTTTAAATGACACGTGGTACAGGTTAGCATTTGAAGCTAGGCAAAGTGTAAGAATGAATGCTTAGTGCCTGACTTTCAAACGGTATGATATAGATTTGAAATGGGACAAGCGTTATTTACAAGTGACTATAAAACAAAACAAGATCAATTTCGAGATAACTGAGCTCATAGATCTCAATGAATGCTCGATCGCAAGAACAGGTGCACCACATACCTGAGCATATCCTCATTAAATTGTATCGACGAAAAGTTGAGTATAAGGGTGGACGATATGTGTTGATAGTTTTAGGCTCATTTAGAGCATCTCCATTCAGCGCCCCCCGAAGGCCTCCCTCAAGCGCCTTCCCGTCCGGACGGGCCCCGAGCGCGCCCACTCGTGCCCCACATTGTGCCTTCCCGTCTGGACGCCCCCTTGTTCCCGTCCGGCAAACCCACCCCAACCCTGCCCCCCAGGGGTTCCCGTGGGTGCACCAGACGAATCATTCCGTGCCGCGGGCCCGTCCTGCCAGCGACACAAAGCGACCATTTGCGCCATGTCCCCTTGCGCCCCGCACACGCTGCCTCGCCCTCTGTCGTCTTCCTCTGCCTTGCAGCGCCGCCTCTCTCTTCCGTCGCGCCTCCACCCCACCGGCGCCTCCGGCTGCGCGTCCGCCCTCAGCCCTTCCCCTGCCGCGCCTCCGACCCACAGGCGCCGCCTAGGTGCCACCTACGGCGACCAGAGGTAACCACCTCGCCCCCAAGTTGTTCGGCGATTTTCCCGGCTGGACGCCGGCCGTTGTTTTTGTCATATTTTGAAGCTATTTTCATTTCTACATATGTATATCGATGATGATATGATGGTGAACTTTATCTTACAGGAAGACGCCGATATCGACGAGGAGGAAGATGAGAACTTGCTTGTTTGACACAACTTCTCACCGATGATGAAGCCAATCGCGAACCAAAGAGAGGAGGATCTATGTTGGATAAGAATGGAGGGCCACTGCATGCTTTTCGTCGACTATTTTGCCGATGAGCCAAGATTTGATGAAAAGGATTTTCGACGGGGATTTCGGATGAGCCGAAGGTTGTTCAACACATTGGTGCAGAGTGTGAGGGAGCACGGCCATTGGTTCAAGATGAAAAAACACGTCGTGGGGATGGTAGGTTTCTCCTCAATTCAGAAGTGCACCGCTGGTATGAGAATGCTTGCATATGGTGCCCCTGCAGATGGCCAGGACGACTATCTCCGCATGTCTGAATCGTCGGCTATCAAGGCCATGTACAAGTTCTGCACTGCGATAGTGGAAGTGTTTGGCCTAAACTATTTGAGAGGACCAAATAAGGAGAAAACTGCTTGGATTCTTGCAACAAATGAAGCAAGAGGTTTTCCTGATATGCTTGGAAGCATTGATTGCATGCATTGGAGCTAGAAGAACTATCCATTTGGATGGCAATGATTGTACAAAGGGGGCTATCATGGAGTTTCTAGCGTGGTACTTGAGGCAGTGGCAGATCACGAGACTTGGATTTGACATGCGGTCTTCGGCATGGCAGGATCTCACGATGACATCAATGTGTTGCAGTGATCCCCTGTGTTCACGAAACTTGTTGAAGGCCATGCTGCGCCAGTGAACTATGTTGTCAATGGCGACGAGTACAACAAGGGGTATTACATAGAGGATGGTATCTATCCAAGATGGTCAACATTTGTGAAGACAGTTTCCAATCCTCTAGACAACAAGGAATCTTGGTCTGCTTCCGTACAAGAGAGCACAAGAAATGATGTCGGGCGTGGATTTGGAGTGCTCCAGCAGAGGTTTGCCATTTGTGCGGTATCCTGCTCTATCTTGGTCAGCCGAGCAGATGGAAGAGATCATGAATGCATGTGTGATCATGCACAACATGATCATTGAGGATGAGCGTGAAAATTTAGTGCATGATCATCTTCCGTATGAGTTGCAGGGTCCTCTCGCCAATTTGGATCACAATGTGCCAGCGGGTTGGACCGAGTACATCGCTATGCACATGGCGATTCGAGACGGTGCAACTCATGATCAGCTCCAAAATGATCTAGTGAAGCATTTGTGGGCTCGCAAAGGAATGACGGCGGCATAGTGTACTTCGAATTTATTTTTAATTGTATGAATATTTTATTTTTATTTGTAGTCATTCGTGAACTATATATGTAATAATTCAAACCTAGAACATATGTATTTTTAAGTATTTTGAGACTCCAAAATAACGATAATAGAAAAATCTTTCTTTGGGGGTTTTGGTTGGGGGCGCCGAGTGGGGCGGAAAGGGCCTCGCCGGATGCCCATCCGAACGCCTATTGGGGGCGCGACTGAAGATGCTCTTAGGTCCTATTAAGGGAGTATACAAGGAGAAAACAAGACCATTGCAGATGATCAAATGCAGAAACAACCATCGCGAGAAGGAAAGGGATCCACGCGCAGTTGTGCTCCTTGAGAACATCGAATCAGTGTCCTGCTGCTATTGGGGTCATAGCAGCATGCATGCGTCACCGTATCAGCACTTAACCACCTCACATTTTATCCGACGCTGAGTGAACATGTGAAATTAGGACATGTCCTACGGGGATGCTCAAATCCGGACCAATTTCGTGTCCGTTGTATCTGTTTGAGCAGCCGTCTGGGACACTGTCCGGCCAGTTTTGGCCACTTCCCCCTACGGGGCTGCTCAAATGGTGGCCACAATTCAAAATAGAACATATGCAAATACCAAAATGCCCTAGAATATATAGCAAAGAATATTGGCACATGCAAAATGAGGCCACGTTTCAGCCATATCGGCCACGATCAGGCCATGCCGGCCACGGTTCAGGCAAGGTTAAGGTAATGCTCGCTAGGTGAGGCCATGCCAGCCAGGGCCAGGATGTACAAAAGAAATGCCGTCCATGGTTCAAGCCATGCCGGCCACGGTCAAGGCCATGTCTATCACCCCTCGCCTTCCATGTACCGCTGCTGCTTCTTCTCGTAGTAGGCCTTCTTCCTCGGGGTGAAGCGGCTCAGGTCCATGGCCATGATCTATGCCTCTTGGGCGGCCAGAGCGAGCTCGACCTCCTTGTTTTTGTTATCATCCTCCATGGCCCTAGTCGCGGCTTACATGGCCCTTGTCTTCGCGTTCTCCTCCTCTATCTCCAGCTTCTTCGTTTGCACGATGAAGTAGTTCTTTGTCAACTCCTCTTGCTCCCGGCGCTTCTTCTCGTACCTCTCGTCCTTCTTGTCGTTGGTCTTGTCCTTCTGCGTGATGAAGCCCTTGAGGGTCTCTTGCAATGTGATAGTCGTGGCATCGCGCTTGAGGTCGTTCATGGAGTTGGTTCGGCCCCTTGGCCTTTCTCTTGTCGTGCCATCGGCGGCATGGCCCGTAACCATTGGCGGCACCCCACCCGGCACGGCCACAACTTTCTTGAGTGTGTTGTGAAGTACTTCCATTTAAGGTTGACCTTGAGCTTCCGGTAGGGATGGGCAAAGTTGAATGAATTGCCCCCATGCTCGGCCTTGTACACATCCAACGCTTGAAAAGCCTAAGCAAAAGGGGCATTGGAGGACATGGGAACGTATGGCCAATGCAAATGAAGGACATGGGAACATATGGCCACTCACCAAGTCGCCGATGCCGATGCCACTTTGAGGACGGGCCTCGGCGTGCTCGAATGAGCCGGTGAACTTGCTACACTCCGTCGAGATGAGCCCAAATCTCTTTTGGATAGAGATCTCGGTCCTTTTGGTGACCATGGAGTACGGATGGAGGAGGGCCCGTTTATGGTAGTTCTTGTACATACTCCTCCAGTAGGTGTTGCCCTTCATCTCGGCCCCGACGATGGTGTGCTGTCCCGCCTCCATCCATGTGTCGCAGAGGCACTCGTCCTCCGCCTCGGTGAAACCGGCGCCCTGCTTCATGTTCTTCCTCGCCGCTTTGGCCTGCTGGGTGAGCTCGTCCATGAACATGGGCATGTCGTCGATGTGGGGGTCGTCCTGGACCTAGACTTCGTCGTCCTCCTCGTACAACTCGTCCCCCAAGTTGCCGTAGCTCGCATGGCCATCCTCGTTGAACATGTTGGCCATGAACGCCTCACCGTCCTCCCTTGTCAGGCCCGGCGTCGGCTGCGTGGACGGGTCATGCATTTCGCCGAACAGGTTGCGTGGCACCGGAAGGACGGTCATGTGGGGACGGTGGCCAACTTTGCTCGACGACGCAGTTGACAAGCCAGATACGGCCGTCGTGTTCAGATCGATCGAGACTCTGGTTCGGGCTGGCGATGAATCTTGCATGTCGAACGAGAAGAAGGACGGCGGCGTCGGGTCACGACCGGGCAAGTACCCGTACGCCGGTGCGGGTGAATCCGTCCTTGTGCGCGCGTCGAGGAGGACGCTCCGCGGCCAGACCGCTAAGGCGTTCGAGCTGCATGCCTGTGTCGGAGCCACATTAATGGTGGGCGTTGGCTGCATGCCCAGCATGATCATGGTGGCTTGTGCCGCGGCCTAGGCGATCCTGGTCCGCTCGTCCTCCATCGGCGGCGGCGGCACCTTGTCTTCCTTCGTCCTCCTCCTCTGATCCGCTCTCTTCCCCGACTCCTCCTTCGTCCGTGCCTCCGTGAGCGCGACCTTGGGCCTCTTCGGCTTCGGCTTCTGCGGTGGGGCGGTGGCTTGGGCCGTCGCCGGCCGGGCCGGGGCGAGAAGATCAGTGGTTGCGGTGGCGGCGGCGGTGGTTCCGCCTGCGTCGTCCATGGCTAGGGCAGTGGAGCAGCGACGGCGGATGGGGTTGGGAGAGGAAAGGGAAAAATGTGTGCCTCTTTTTGGTGGGCCGCGGCATGGGTTGTGGACACATATTGCTGTCCAGAGTTGTCCGGACAATACTCAAAACTGGACCAAATTTGGTCGAGATTAGAGCAGTCCCGGACCAAAAACAATGGACAACGGTTCGTTTAATCAGCCCCGTATGAGACTGGTTTTGGCCTAGCCTGCTCAAAACGGACAGGTGCGGGGCAAATGAGCAGCCTCTGTATGCCAAGAAGAAAACGAAGCACTGTGTATGCACGCGTGGGGGCGCTGGTCTGGCCGCGACGGTGGCAGTGCTGGGAATATGCCCTAGAGGCAATCATGTATGATGTATTAGCAATGTATTCATAAAGTTATTAAGTCGTCTTTGTTTTGAAAATCTGATATATGTCATTGAATATGTGATTAAATTGTGAAACTATATATTCATGTTGTTCATACTAGATTGTCCTTGGTCATTAAGGTTGTTCTAGACACACACCCTAGACTAATGTGAGTGTTGGCTGATGACACGGTTCCACTTGTCATGGGCATGGTGATGCTATTCCAACGTTCACAGACTTGGCTAAAGAGTTTAGCAAGTCGGACTGACCCATATTGAGATGCAACGAGTATGTCGTCATTTGCATGTCTCAATCAATGTAATCCTTAGACCTGAGATTGTCGCACAATACGAGTTGTGGATCACCGACTTAAGTTCTGTAAACGCTGTTCTGTAAGGCAGCTATAAAGGCAGAGTTCGGGTCGAATGAGAAGCAAACTGCGTGATGTGGATAATCAAGATGGGATTTTGCCGCTCCGAATGGAGAGATATTCTCTGGGCCCTCTCGAGTGATATGATTCCAGAAGTATGGCCATGCGCAACTCGGTTAAGTGTTAACTAAGTCTGTTGACTAAGAGTTATTCAGATAAATCATATATCACGGACCGAAAAGAGAGTTGAGCTATTAAGTGATGACGATAAATCGCCTATAGTTCGACAAGGTATATCGTGAGGCAAAAGGGACTAAGATGTAAATCACATTGGAAGGTATGTCGTCATGACTCAGTGGGACTTGGGAGTCGTCACGTTCTGATAGGAGCCGCTACCGATTGAACGATTGGGAGTCGGACTCCTATCGTGTCCAAGTCGCCATGAGCCTGCAGGGTCGCACACTTAGGAGCGGGAGCAAATGTATTGGTCGGGTTGGAACCAAACCAGAAATGGACTGAGTTTGTGAGTCGGACTCACAGAGGGAATGGGCCACAAGTGTTGTGAAGCCCACTACCATTCCTTATATAAAGAGGGGCGCAGGTTGCCCAGCGGGCACGTTAGTCCACTCCCATGCGTTGGGAACCCTAGCCCCAATCAGTCCAGCCGTCGCACCGGACCTAGCAGTCCGCTGTCGGAGCTCCTCCTTGTACGTGTGGATACCGGCAGAGGTGTTGTACGTTCATCACTTCGATGTTCGTGGGATTGGATCGGCTGGATCAGATCGTGGGACTCTATTGCATCGACGTGCTTCATCGATAATCCGCAACCGCGCGTCTAGTGGTAGTCATCGTGGCCTTCTACCTCGGCTAGATCTTGAAAGTACCGCGTAGGAAAAAGTTTTGTTTATCTCTACAGGTTCCAACACGCAGGCGCAGCAGAGCCGAAGGGCGCGAAGGCAGATTCGTGCTCCAGCGTCGCGGTTGTACGGGATGGTGGCAGACTGGCCGCCGGGTCGGACGGCGCCAGCTGTGTCGTCGTCGGAACCGGGGGACGGGGGCACAGGCAATATGTCTGGTGACCGCGCCGGAGGGACGGTGGGGTGGACCCCGTGGCGCGGGCGCTGCATCGGGTGTGCCGAAGACGGCGAGGGCACACACGCGCACAGGAGGAGGAGGGCAGCGAGGTGCCGACGGCCGCGGGCGCCGGTTCTTGCTGCCATTGTTATTGCGCGGTGTGCCTGAGTGCGATGGCACTGCGAGACAGAGAGCAAGAACCGAGAAGATTGCTCGACTTGATGTGTGATCCGGACTGCAAGACCCGTCGAGTGCAAATGAGTCTTTAAAAAGAAAAATGATATGGATGGAAATGTTTCCGTCTATAAAGCACGACTTGTCGTGAAGGGGTTCCGATAGATTCAAGGAGTTGACTATGACGAGACCTTCTCTCCCGTAGCGATGCTTAAGTCAGGTCGGATCATGTTAGGCATAGCAGGCTATTTCGACTATGAGATATGGCAGATGGATGTCAAGACGGCTTTCCTTAATTGAAATTTAACTGAGGACGTGTATATGATACAGCCCGAAGGTTTTGTCGATCTAGCTAACGCTGACAAGGTATGCAAACTTCAGAAATCCATTTATGGGTTGAAGCAAGCATCTCGGAGTTGGAACATTCGCTTTGATGAGGTAGTCAAATCGTTTGGCTTCATCAAGAGCGATCTTGATTCTTGTTTATACAAGAAGTTTAGTGGGAGCAAAGTAAATTTTCTAATCTTATATGTGGATGACATATTACTGATTGGAAATGATGTCATGATGTTCCAAGAAACCAAAGAGTCATTGGAAAGAAGTTTCTCAATGAAGGATTTGGGTGAGGCGACTTACATATTAGGAATCAGGATCTATAGAGATAGATCAAGGTGACTCATTGTATTGAGTCAGAGTACATATCTTGACAAAGTTTTGAAGAAATTCAAAATGGAAGAGTCTAAGAAGGGATTCTTACCGATGTCCCATAGTATAAAACTTAGCAAGACTCAGTGTCCTTCGACGACTGATGAGCGAAGTCGGATGAGTGTGATCCCGTATGCTTCGGCAATCAGATCCATCATGTATGCCATGATTTGTACTAGGCCAGATGTTTCCTATGCTCTAAGTATAACGAGCAGATATCAGACTGACCCTGACGAAGTCCACTGGGCAGCGGTTAAAAACATTCTTAAGTACTTGATAAGGACTAAGGAAATGTTCCTAGTTTATGGAGGTGATGAGGAATTCAGTGTAAAGGGTTACACAGATGCGAGTTATCTCACTGACTCAGATGATTCTCGTTCGCAATCTGGATACGTGTTCGTGATAAACGGAGGGGCTGTAAGCTGGAAGAGTTCCAAGCAATATACAATGTCTGCATCTACAACACAGCCTGAGTATATTGCTGTCTCGGAAGCTGCAAAGGAAGCTGTTTGGATCAGGAACCTCCCGATAGATCTTGGTGTGGTTCAGGACGCGTCCAATCCTTTGGACGTATATTGTGACAACAATGGTGCTATCGCACAAGCCAATGAACCTAGACAACACCAGAAGAAAAAACATATACTCATGTGTTACCACCTCATTCGCCAGTTTCTCGAACAATGTGATATCAGGTTATGCAAAGTACACACGGATGCAAACATTGCAGATCCGTTGACAAAGGCACTACCACAGCCTAAGCATGAGGCGCACATGAGAGGTATGGGCATTCGATGCCTAGGCACATGATGCTGAGATGATTGACTCTAGTGTAAGTAGGAGACTGTTGGGAATATGCCCTAGAGGCAATCATGTATGATGTATTCCCAATGTATTCATAAAGTTATTAAGTTGTCCTTGTTTTGAACATCTCATATATGTCATTGAATATGTGATTCGATTGTGGAACTATATATTCATGTTGTTCATACTAGATTGTCCTCGGTCATTAAGGTCGTGCTGGACACACACCCTAGACTAATGTGTGTGTTGGCTGATGAGACGGTTCCACTAGTCATGGGCATGGTGATGCCATTCCAACGTTCACAGACTTGGCTAAAGAGTTTAGCAAGTCGGACTGACTCATATTGAGATGCAACGAGTATGTCGTAATTTGCATGTCTCAATCAATGTAATCCTTAGACCTGAGATTGTCGCACAATCCGAGTTATGAAGCACCGACTTAGAATCTGTCAAACGCTGTTCTATAAGGCAGCTATAAAGACAGAGTTCGGGTCGAATGAGAATCAAGCTGCGTGATGTGGATAATCAAGATGGAATTATGCCGCTCCGAATGGAGAGATATTCTCTGGGCCCTCTCGAGTGATATGATTCCAGAAGCATGGCCATGCGCAACTCGGTTAAGTGTTAACTAAGTCTGTTGACTAAGAGTTATTCAGATAAATCATATATCACGGACCGAAAAGAGAGTTGAGCTATTAAGTGATGACGATAAATCGCCTATAGTTCGACAAGGTATATCGTGAGGCAAAAGGGACTAAGATGTAAATCACATTGGAAGGTATGTCATCATGACTCAGTGGGACTTGGGAGTCGGCACGTTCTGATAGGAGCCGCTACCGATTGATCGATTGGGAGTCGGACTCCTATCGTGTCCAAGTCGCCATGAGCCTGCAGGGACGCACACTTAGGAGCGGGAGCAAATGTATTGGTCGGGTTGGAACCAAACCAGAAATGGACTGAGTTTGTGAGTCGGACTCACAGAGGGAATGGGCCACAAGTGTTGTGAAGCCCACTACCATTAGCTATATAAAGAGGGGCGCAGGTTGCCCAGCGGGCATGTTAGTCCACTCGCATGCGTTGGGAACCCTATGCCCAATCAGTCCAGCCGTCGCACCGGACCTAGCAGTCCGCTGTCGGAGCTCCTCCTTGTACGTGTGGATACCGGCAGAGGTGTTGTACGTTCATCACTTCGACGTTCGTGGGATTGGATCGGCTGGATCGGATCGTGGGACTCCATTGCATCGACGTGCTCCATCGGTAATCCGCAACCGCGCGTCTAGTGGTAGTCATCGTGGCCTTCTACCTCGGCTAGATCTTGAAAGTACCGTGTAGGAAAAAGTTTTGTTTATCTCTACAGGTTCCAACACGCAGGCGCAGCGGAGCCGAAGGGCGCGAAGGCAGATTCGTGCTCCAGCGTCGCGGTTGTACGGGATGGTGGCAGACTGGCCGTCGGGTCGGACGGCGCCACCTGTGTCGTCGCCGGAACCGGGGGACGGGGGCACATGAAATACGTGTGGTGACCGCGCCGGAGGGACGGTGGGGTGGCCCCCGTGGCGCGGGCGCTGCATCGGGTGTGCCAAAGACGGCGAGGGCACATACGCGCACAGGAGGAGGGGGGCAGCGAGGTGCCGACGGCCGCGGGCGCCGGTTCTTGCTGCCATTGTTATTGCGCGGTGTGCCCGAGTGCGATGGCGCTGCGAGACAGAGAGCAAGAACCGAGAAGATTGCTCGACTTGATGTGTGATCCGGACTGATGTGCAATTGTTTGATCGATTTTGGTGTCCGGTCCGGGCGGGGAAACAGGTGGGTAGAGGGGACATATCATTTGTCGGCACGTCACCGCTCACGAGGGCTATGCCTATGCCCTCCGATCCATAAAGCACCGATAATTTTTTTTAACCTCAAGATTAAGACCTACGTTTATTTCAAGTATTTTGAGAATATTTTAGTTTCCAAAAACTGAAGTGTCCTCTCACACCGTGATTTTTTTAAGTATTGCAGAACTTTTTTTTTTCTAAAACAAAGAAAGAAGAAAATTTGTGGTATTTGGTTGCCAGGAGCGATAATATTTTCATACAAAGATACTACAGCTTTAAATATTCTGGACTACCGAACGCGAAAGCTCTTTTTTATAAAACATATGCACCCTCTATATTATACATAGAAGGGAAAATATACTGCCTTTATTTCAAAAAGAAAAAAAAATGGAGCTGAACCCTCTACATGTGCTGCCTCTACATCGACATGTGCTCTCCCTCTACACAGTCTGAACATCAAACCACAGTGTCCTGCCGCTATTCTCGCGTCATAGCAGCATACACACGTCAGTGACTCAGATGTAACAACACTTAGAGCATCTGTAGCAGAAACGGCAAACTGTGAAGCAGACAGCGGATGCTCCTCGGTGAAAACCTGCAAGCAGGCCGCTAACATCTCGCCCAGAATAGACACGGCATTCGGAACTGCAAATTTAAAATTTAAAATTCGCGGAAATTGTTTATCGCATTCTTCATTTATATAGTGATCAAACCGAGCCAACATTGGCCAAAATGAGCTTAATTAGCTCACCGGTTCTTAATAACGCGGCCCTAACCCTAAACATACCAAAATTAGCTCCCCGGAGCTCCCAGGGTGTGGCCGCGTCTTCGCCAGAATGCGCTCACTCCTCGTCGGAGTCGTCGTCGATGTAGATGACGACGGATTTTCCTCGATTGAGCGCCTTAGCGGCCTCCGACTCGCGGTGGAGGCGGTCCTGCTCACCCTACTTGAGCATCAACTGGTCGATGTCGACCTCACGGTGGGGGCGCTTGGCGTCTTGTTCGACCTCCTCCTTGAAGCGCGCCGCCACCGCGCCGGTCACCGTGGCGAGGACCTCGCGGGTCACCGAGCCCTCGAAGGCAGACGGATCGTAGATCTCGAAGCCGTCCTCGTCCACGGCGATGATGCCGTGGTGGAGAGGGTCCATGTGCCGGAGGAGCTCCCCTCCTCGAACAACGGCGGTGGCGAATCGGGAGACGCGGGGGCCGGCACGAGACCGTGGCGGATGTCTTATCGGGTGCTCATAAAAATTAAATAGCTAATCTTATCCTGATTCCTCACAGTCCCAACATCATTGCACGTACGCAACTTCCAACATTCTAATGAGAGCAACAATGAGTATGATATATAGTAAACTAAGGAGAGTACAAGCATGTGGAACAAATATATCGAGTTAAGGCATGATGCAATGTTCTACAACCAAGAGGTTGATGGTTTGCATTAGTTATATACCCACCACACATTAAATCATTTATTTATGTTTCTTTCAAAAGGCTCACACAAGCCTAAGACTTTGAATTGACAAAGCACTTAGCCGGACAGGAATTACAGAGAGTACAACCAATACCCACGACCAAAAGATAGACGGAGCTGGATGAGCAGCTTGCAATGCAACACAAATGAACAAACAAAATAAGAAAAGGTGAATGACATGTGCTTCAGTTCAACAATCTTTCTATTTGTGTGCCTCAAGGAAGAAGAATAGTTATGTTTTAATCGACACGTGGTCCAGGTTAGTATTTTAAGCTAGGCAAAGTGAAAGAGTGAATGCTTATTAGTGCCTGACTTTCAAACGATATGATGTAGATTTGAAATGGGACAAGCGTTATTTATAAGTTTTGTTTATCTCTATGCGTTCCAAAAGTGATATCAGAGCGGTAGCTTCTTGTATTAGGCCCTAGATCCACACATATGTGATATGTAGTAAGCATTAGATTGGATCTAAGTGTTGTTTTGATGGTCGTTCTATGAGATAGATCAGTTTTGTACAAGGTTGATTGGATCAATCGAACTCGGGGTTAATGGATGATCAAGTTTCCGTGATCATAGTGCTAAGGTCGTGGAACAACTTACCCCTACCGGTCGGTTTCCGCCATCGGGGTATACCGTGACACATAAATTCAGTTGCGGTGATCGAAGATCAAAGAGTTTGATCGAATCAGAATACGGATCAGATTTAGCTAAAATCGTTTTATCCAATCAAGAAATCCATGTTTGGAATGCAGATGAGATCCGCGTTTTCCAAAATCCGATGGACTGCCGGCTTCGCCCTGTCGTAGCGCCTTAGATGACGTTACGAGTTTCAGAACGCCGGTAGATATCGCGTCTATGCATAACTTGTTTTTGCAGTAAGTTGTGAATGGTATGACTTATGTGCATGTGATGTGTGTAATCCATACATGATCTGCGTATCATGTTTCTTGTCAGCCGGCTGGAGCCCAGGTGCTGTCATTTTATTGTATACCGGTATGCGTGTCGGACTCTCTATGTAATTTTTCATTTACTATGCCAGTGTAGCTTGTTGGAGAACCCGGTTGACATCCAAGTCGATGTACAAGTCGGCTACATGTAGTAAGATAGCACGTGACAAGAGTTGGCACGAGTCGACTTACAAGATTTGTGGAGATGGAGATCACCATGAAGAGAGCCATACCATTTTACATTATAATTTCTTTATTTGTGTTATTGTTGTGTCTCTTTTACCTCTATTTAGATAGTTGGTAGATATTAATCCCTCAAAGAAGGTCTAGTCGGTCGCCCCGCCAGTGCTGCACCATCACAAGTCGGACATTCTTGGTAGTGGGCTCATAAAATTGAGGTAGTACCAATTCTTTCCGATTAGGTGGGTTTGAGTCGGACTCTTACAGCGGAAGCACTTGGTAAGCTAGACGAGTCCATCACAACGGTTGTGGGGCTCGGGGCGAGGTAGGTTGTGAGCCGGGGCATGTGATGTCACCCGACTAACAGGAGTCGTATTGGATACGATTGGCAAGGTGTTGCCTACCTAGATCACTTGACGACTAGCGGTGATACTAAATCTCACTAGTCGGCTTGCTTATTTAGGATCTTGAATCACTTAGTAACCATCGGAGGGGTGTTGGTTCTAGTGGGAGCATAAGTATTAAAGCATTTAATATGCCTGATATTTTATGAATACATGTCTTAAGTGGGTTGCATATTTTCTGTTGTAGATCAATGGCACCTAGCAACCTTCCTCAGTTGTCCGCTTTTGCGTTGAGATCAATCCTAGAGAAAGATAAGCTTAATGGAACTAATTTCACCAACTGGTATCGTAATCTGAGGATAGTCCTCAAGCATGACAAGAAAGAACATGTTCTAGAAACTCCACTTCCAGAAGAGCCTGATGATGATGCAACTGTCGCTGTCATTAATGCCTACCGTAAGACTAGAGATGAGTCTACGGAAATTAGCTGTCTTATGCTTGCACACATGGAACCGGACTTGCAGCAGCAGTTCGAGAATGTTGAGGCCTACGATATGATCGAACGCCTCAAAAGTATGTTCCAAGCTCAGGCAAAGACCGAGAGGTATCAAGTCTCTCAAGCTTTGCTGGGCTGTAAGCTCAAAGACGGCGATCCACTGAGTCCATATGTAATCAAGATGATTGGTTACATACAGTCTCTGGATCGGCTGGCCTTCCCAATTAACGAAGAGTTAGCTACTGATATAATTCCGAACCCTCTTCCTAGTGCGTATGGTCCGTTCATATCGAACTACCATATGCATGGTATGGATAAGAGTATCACTGAATTACATGGGATGCTCAAAACGGCATAGGCTGATGTCAAGAAAAACGCCAGTCAAGTGTTGATTGTGCAGAATAAGGCTAAGTTCAAGAAGAGTTCTTGGACTAAGAAGAAGAAGGATAAGTCAGGAGGTAGCGCCCATGGCCCTGTCCAGAGTGCTTCCTCAAAGACTAAGCCATCTCCTACAGCCGGAGCGAATTTCTTCTATTGCAAGAAGGATGGCCACTAGAAGAGGAACTACACCAAGTATTTGGCTGACAGAGCCAAGAGTGGAGGTGTGACTTCCAACTCAAGTACGCTTGTGTGCAATGTTATAGACATTTATCTTGATGATGCGCCTAATAGTTCTTGGGTATATGATACCGGATCAGTTATTCACATATGCAACTCGTTGCAGGGACTGGTAAGAACTAGGAGCGTGGAAAGAGGAGAAGTTGATATTCGAGTCGGCAACAAGGCGAGAGTCGCTACGTTGGAAGTCGGCACGATGCAACTTCATTTATCTTCTGGATTTTCAATGGAACTGAATAATTGTTATTATGTTCCAGTGCTTAGTCGAAACATTATTTCCGCCTCATGCTTGATGAGACAAGGTTATGAGTCGAATATTAAGAATAATGCTTGTTCTTTATATTTGAAAGATATGTTTCATGGCTTTGCACCCGTTCAGAACGGGTTATTTATTTTGAATCTTGATAGTGAATCGGTCTATAACATAAATGTGAAAAGGTTGAAACCAAATGATCTAAATATGACTTACTTTTGGCATTGTCGGCTTGGTCATATAAGTTGGAAGCGCATGAAGAAGCTCAATAATGATGGACTTATAACTTCGTTTGACTTAGAGTCATTTGAGACATGCGAATCATGCCTATTAGGCAAAATTACCAAGACACCTTTTGCAAGGAGTTGTGAAAGGGCGTCCGACTTGTTGGAACTAATACATAGTGATGTATGTGGTCCAATGAGCACGACAGACAGAGGTGGTTATGAGTACTTCATTACCTTCACTGATGATTTAAGTAGGTATGGATATATCTATTTAATGAAACACAAGTCGGAAGCATTTGAGAAATTCAAGAAATTCCAGAGTGAGGTACAAAATCAACTCGGCAAGAAAATAAAGTTTCTACGGTTGGACCGTGGAGGCGAGTACATGAGCCATGAGTTTGATGACCATCTAAAAGGTTGTGGAATAGTTCCTCAACTCACTCCGCCGGGTACACCGCAGAGAAACGGTGTATCAGGATGGAGAAATCGGACCTTGTTGGACATGGTACGATCAATGATGAGTCGGACAGATCTACCTTTTTCATTTTGGGTTATTGTCTAGAAACTGCAGCGTTCACACTAAATAGAGTACCATCAAAATCAGTAGAGAAGACACCGCATGAGATGTGGACTGGCAAGAGGCCAAGTTTGTCTTTTTTTAAGATTTGGGGCTGTGAAGCATTTTTCAAGCGACTTCAGTCGGGCAAACTCACACCCAAATCGGATAAGTGTATTTTCGTGGGGTATCCGAGGGAAACCTTGGGGTACTACTTCTACAACCGGGAAGAGGGCAAAGTGTTTGTCGCTCGGAATGGTATCTTCCTTGAGAAAGAGTTTCTCAATCGTGGAGTCAGTGGCGGCATAGTGCAACTTGAAGAAATTCAAGAGGAACCGTCTAGGGGCAAGTCGGCAAGGGCCTTGAAGGCTGAGCTAGTCGTGGTACCTACACCGGTAACAACACCTGAACCACGGAGATCTGCCAGATTACAAAATGCTCGTGATGTTTTACTGTTAGACAGTAATGAGCCGGCAGCTTATTCGGAAGCGATGGTGGTATCTGATTCCGAGTCATGGCTTGGAGCCATGAGATCCGAGTTAAAGTCCATGGATGAAAACCAAGTTTGGAATTTGGTTGATCTGCCTGACGGTGCAAGACCCGTCGAGTGCAAATGAGTCTTTAAAAAGAAAAATGATATGGATGGAAATGTTTCCGTCTATAAAGCACGAATTGTCGTGAAGGCGTTCCGATAGATTCAAGGAGTTGACTACGACAAGACCTTCTCGCCCGTAGCGATGCTTAAGTCAGTTCGGATCATGTTAGCCATAGCAGGCTATTTCGACTATGAGATATGGCAGATGGATGTCAAGACGGCTTTCCTTAAATTGAAATTTAACCGAGGACGTGTATATGATACAGCCCGAAGGTTTTTTCGATCCAGCTAACGCTGATAAGGTATGCAAACTTCAGAAATCTATTTATGGGTTGAAGCAAGCATCTCGGAGTTGGAACATTCGCTTTGATGAGGTAGTCAAATCGTTTGGCTTCATCAAGAGCGATCTTTATTCTTGTTTATACAAGAAGTTTAGTGGGAGCAAAGTAAATTTTCTAATCTTATATGTGGATGACATATTACTGACTGGAAATGATGTCATGATGTTCCAAGAAACCAAAGAGTCATTGGAAAGGAGTTTCTCAATGAAGAATTTGGGTGAGGCGACTTACATATTAGGAATCAGGATCTATAGAGATAGATCAAGATGACTCATTGTATTGAGTCAGAGTACATATCTTGACAAAGTTTTGAAGAAATTCAAAATGGAAGAGTCTAAGAAGGGATTCTTACCGATGTCCCATGCTATAAAACTTAGCAAGACTCGGTGTCCTTCGACGACTGATGAGCGAAGTCGGATGAGTGTGATCTCGTATGCTTCGGCAATCGGATCCATCATGTATGCCATGATTTGTACTAGGCCAGATGTTTCCTATGCTCTAAGTGTAACGAGCAGATACCAGGCTGACCCTGACGAAGTCCACTGGGCAGCGGTTAAAAACATTCTTAAGTACTTGAGAAGGACTAAGGAAATGTTCCTAGTTTATGGAGGTGATGAGGAATTCAGTGTAAAGGGTTACACAGATGCGAGTTATCTCACCGACTCAAATGATTCTCGTTCGCAATCTGGATACGTGTTCGTGATTAACGGAGGGGCTGTAAGCTGGAAGAGTTCCAAGCAAGATACAGTGTCTGCATCTACAACACAGCCTGAGTATATTGCTGTCTCGGAAGCTGCAAAGGAAGCTGTTTGGATCAGGAACCTCCCGATAGATCTTGGTGTGGTTCAGGGCGCGTCCAATCCTTTGGACGTATATTGTGACAACAATGGTGCTATCGCACAAGCCAATGAACCTAGACAACACCAGAAGAAAAAACATATACTCATGTGTTACCACCTCATTCGCCAGTTTCTCGAACAATGTGATATCAGGTTATGCAAAGTACACACGGATGCAAACATTGCAGATCCGTTGACAAAGGCACTACCACAGCCTAAGCATGAGGCGCACATGAGAGGTATGGGCATTCGATGCCTAGGCACATGATGCTGAGATGATTGACTCTAGTGTAAGTAGGAGACTGTTGGGAATATGCCCTAGAGGCAATCATGTATGATGTATTCCCAATGTATTCATAAAGTTATTAAGTCGTCCTTGTTTTGAACATCTCATATATGTCATTGAATATGTGATTCGATTGTGGAACTATATATTCATGTTGTTCATACTAGATTGTCCTCGGTCATTAAGGTTGTGCTGGACACACACCCTAGACTAATGTGCGTGTTGGCTGATGAGACGGTTCCACTTGTCATGGGTATGGTGATGCCATTCCAACGTTCACAGACTTGGCTAAAGAGTTTAGCAAGTCGGACTGACTCATATTGAGATGCAACGAGTATGTCGTAATTTGCATGTCTCAATCTATGTAATCCTTAGACCTGAGATTGTCGCACAATCCGAGTTATGAATCACCGACTTAGGTTCTGTCAAACGCTGTTCTATAAGGCAGCTATAAAGACAGATTTCGGGTCGAATGAGAAGCAAGCTGCGTGATGTGGATAATCAAGATGGGATTTTGCCGCTCCGAATGGAGAGATATTCTCTGGGCCCTCTCGAGTGATATGATTCCAGAAGCATGGCCATGCGCAACTCGGTTAAGTGTTAACTGAGTCTGTTGACTAAGAGTTAGTTAGATGAATCATATATCACGGACCGAGAAGAGAGTTGAGCTATTAAGTGATGACAATAAATCGCCTATAGTTCGACAAGGTATATCGTGAGGCAAAAGGGACTAAGATGTAAATCACATTGGAAGGTATGTCGTCATGACTCAGTGGGACTTGGGAGTCTGCACGTTCTGATAGGAGCCGCTACCGATTGATCGATTGGGAGTCGGACTCCTATCGTGTCCAAGTCGCCATGAGCCTGCAGGGACGCACACTTAGGAGCGGGAGCAAATGTATTGGTCGGGTTGGAACCAAACCAGAAATGGACTGAGTTTGTGAGTCGGACTCACAGAGGGAATGGGCCACAAGTGTTGTGAAGCCCACTACCATTCGCTATATAAAGAGGGGCGCAGGTTGCCCAGCGGGCATGTTAGTCCACTCCCATGCGTTGGGAACCCTAGGCCCAATCAGTCCAGCCGTCGCACCGGACCTAGCAGTCCGCTGTCGGAGCTCCTCCTTGTACGTGTGGATACCGGCAAAGGTGTTGTACGTTCATCACTTCGACGTTCGTGGGATTGGATCGGCTGGATCGGATCGTGGGACTCCATTGCATCGACCTGCTCCATCGGTAATCCGCAACCGCGCGTCTAGTGGTAGTCATCGTGGCCTTCTACCTCGGCTAGATCTTGAAAGTACCGCGTAGGAAAAAGTTTTGTTTATCTCTACAGGTTCCAACACGCAGGCGCAGCGGAGCCGAAGGGCGAGAAGGCAGATTCGTGCTCCAGCGTCGCGGTTGTACGGGATGGTGGCAGACTGGCCGCCGGGTCGGACAGCGCCACCTGTGTCGTCGCCGGAACCGGGGGACGGGGGCACAGGAAATACGTCTGGTGACCGCGCCGGAGGGACGGTGGGGTGGCCCCCGTGGCGCGGGCGCTGCATCGGGTGTGCCAAAGACGGCGAGGGCACACACGCGCACAGGAGGAGGAGGAGGGCAGCGAGGTGCCGACGGCCGCGGGCGCCGGTTCTTGCTGCCATTGTTATTGCGCGGTGTGCCTGAGTGCGATGGCGCTGCGAGACAGAGAGCAAGAACCGAGAAGATTGCTCGACTTGATGTGTGATCCAGACTGATGTGCAATTGTTTGATCGATTTTGGCGTCTGGTCCGGGCGGGGAAACAGGTGGGCAGAGGGGACATATCATTTGTCGGCACGTCACCGCTCACGAGGGCTATGCCTATGCCCTCCGATCCATAAAGCACCGATAATTTTTTTTAACCTCAAGATTAAGACTTACGTTTATTTCAAGTATTTTGAGAATATTTTAGTTTCCAAAAACTGAAGTGTCCTCTCACACCGTGATTTTTTTAAGTATTGCAGAACTTTTTTTTTTCTAAAACAAAGAAAGAAGAAAATTTGTGGTATTTGGTTGCCAGGAGCGATAATATTTTCATACAAAGATACTACAGCTTTAAAAATTCTGGACTACCGAACGCGAAAGCTCTTTTTTATAAAACATATGCACCCTCTATATTATACATAGAAGGGAAAATATACTGCCTTTATTTCAAAAAGAACAAAAAAATGGAGCTGAACCCTCTACATGTGCTGCGTCTATATCGACATGTGCTCTCCCTCTACACAGTCTGAACATCAAACCACAGTGTCCTGCCGCTATTCTCGCGTCATAGCAGCATACACACGTCAGTGACTCAGATGTAACAACACTTAGAGCATCTATAGCAGAAACGGCAAACTGTGAAGCAGGCAGCGGATGCTCCTCGGTGAAAACCTGCAAGCAGGCCGCTAACACTTTCGCCCAGAATAGACACGGCATTCGGAACTGCAAATTTAAAATTTAAAATTCGCGAAAATTGTTTATCGCATTCTTCATTTATATAGTGATCAAACCGAGCCAACATTGGCCAAAATGAGCTTAATTAGCTCACCGGTGCTTAATAACGCGGCCCTAACCCTAAACATACCAAAATTAGCTCCCCGGAGCTCCCAGGGTGTGGCCGCGTCTTCGCCAGAATGCGCTCACTCCTCGTCGGAGTCGTCGTCGATGTAGATGACGACGGATTTTCCTCGATTGCGCGCCTTAGCGGCCTCCGACTCGCGGTGGAGGCGGTCCTGCTCACCCTACTTGAGCATCAACTGGTCGATGTCGACCTCACGGTGGGGGCACTTGGCGTCTTGTTCGACCTCCTCCTTGAAGCGCGCCGCCACCGCGCCGGTAACCGTGGCGAGGACCTCGCGGGTCACCGAGCCCTCGAAGGCGGACGGATCGTAGATCTCGAAGCCGTCCTCGTCCACGGCGATGATGCCGTGGTGGAGAGGGTCCATGTGCCGGAGGAGCTCCCCTCCTCGAACAACGGCGGTGGCGAATCGGGAGGCGCGGGGGCCGGCACGAGACCGTGGCGGATGTCTTATCGAGTGCTCATAAAAATTAAATAGCTAATCTTTTCCTGATTCCTCACAGTCCCAACATCATTGCACGTACGCAACTTCCGACATTCTAAAGAGAGCAACAATGAGTATGATATATAGTAAACTAAGGAGAGTACAAGCATGTGGAACAAATATATCGAGTTAAGGCATGATGCAATGTTCTACAACCAAGAGGTTGATGCACTTGCACGGCTAGTTCTTTGAACAATACATCGCAAAACTGTTTTCAAAAGTTATGTGCATGTTCCCTTTGAGTCTGTGCATGTTCTGATCAATTACATAGCGTGACAAAATATTTAAGAGCAATTTCATTGAAGTATTTATTGCAAATCACATAGCAGTTTGCCACGTGCCAGTATAGTAATCTTGAAAAAATTATTGGGGTATATGCAATCTTGAGATTGACCTCCACCGAAGCACCAAAACCTATAAAAATAAATGAGAAATTGATGTCAAATGATTATACAGATTAATCATGTTCATAGTGGATTAGCGTGGAGTTCTGGAGGTGCAAAATTTTACGTTTCTTTTTGGAAAAAAAATTGTAGGAACAATTCACTGATTTTATGTGATGCACGCCATTTCACAAAACCTTTTCAAAGAATCTCAAAAAATTAATTATGAGTTAGGATTAATAATTTTTCTCCAGAATATCCATTGTCGACGAACTAAAACCTAAGCACGTATGAGAAGTAGCTGTGTAAATATTTGGGTTACCTGACTTATAACTCATAGTACGGAGGATTAATTGTAAGTGCATCGAGTAAAACATACCAATATGCACGTTTTCTGAAGTAAAACTCACCATAGAAATAGCTTGTCGCTATTACAAAAATCCGCGTGATCAATCATTGACAACCAATTTTCGGAAGAATATATCAACAGGTGACTGAGCTGCCACCGTACTTGCGTGAATAATATTTTGAAAGAGGCAAAAGGCTTGCCTATTCATTAATTAAGAGCGAATATAGGTTTTTAAATTTTACATGGCCATGGAGGACATCTTCCGCAAGCATCAGAACAACATGCTAGAGGGAAACAACACAAAGAATCAAAGGGTAGGAAACTACTCTACCGGGATAAGATTCACCAAGCACTTCGCACCCGCTTTGACGCAAGTTCTCGTTCCTTTTTATTGTCTGAAATGGTGAAATAAGCATAACATATTAGAATACAGATTTTGCACTGTATTGCTTGGTATTAAACATATAATGATTTACTCCCTCCGTATCAAAATGTAAGATGTTTTAGCATTTCTTATACAAAACGAATCTAGACATGTTTTAGTGTAACATGCATATGAGTCTATACACTAAAACATGTCTTGATACATTTTGTATAGAAAATGCTAAAACATCTTATATTATGATACGGAGGGAGTAGTATTCTAAGTGAAATCGACATACATCTATTTTTTTTCAAAACAGATATTTCTAAATCTGAGTAATTTGTATATCAATGGTACGTGGAACAACTAAACCGAGAAGGTTGTCACCTCAGCCAATCAAATTCTGTTTTGCACCATCCCTTTGAGTCTGTGCATGTTCTGATGAAACAAATGACATAGGTACATATACATACGGTAATATGGACTGTTCATATATATAAGACCAGGCATAGAATCCGGAAGTACAGCTAGCTAGGTTTAGCCAATCCAAGAGAATTTATAAATTCAATAAAGAAAAAAATTGTTTCGACATAGATTAAATTTCTACTCCTTTTGTTCCATATTAGATGACTCTTAAATAGATGTATCTAGTACTAAAACATGTCTAGATACATCTATGTGGAATTCATCTGATATGGAACGGAGGGAGTAGTTCAAGGCTAGAGCACCACAGATAATATCTGTTTGCAAGGCATTTTTTTTTATTACTGACGTAAAACAAAGCAAGTTTAACTTGATTGTGTAGATTTTTCTTTTCGCCTAGAACCTAGGTTGGGTCAAAAGTGCTACGTCATGTCGCATATGTGTGCAGCGAGAGGATCCTACCTAAAAATTCTCTCCAATTTTCTATATCAAAGTATTACTCCAAACATGGAATACATTGCACATAGTTTTCGAGATCAAATTGCTTATACAGATCTGACTGGAAAAAGCAAAGCGTACTATTAATTGGAACTTCACTTGAGATTAGCAAGATCGTTCTGGAATCCGAGTGGCACCTCACCTGGTAAACTCCGTGATGTGGCCGGCCGTGCCCGGAGTGGTGCAAACTTCGGATATGGCCGCTGTGGTCCGTGGAGATACTTGTAATCAATAGATGCAGATTGGCCACGGCGGCGTAGACGATCGATTACCATCCGTGCGTACAGACGACATGACCTTTTTTATATGGGACCACACGAATTAATTAGGGGGTGATGTCGAGGATATTACATGATTCGAACTCAACACCACCGGGTAGTGTTGGAGGGTCACGCGTACATAAATCGGACGGCATGAGACAGATATGTTTTGATCGGAGGGTCAATAATCTTTAATCTCTAGGATTAACAGGGAAGCTCGTACGGTGCCTCCAATTAGTAAATATAAGATACCCACCACACATTAAATCATTTATTTATGTTTCTTTCAAAAGGCTCACACAAGCCTAAGACTTTGAATTGACAAAGCACTTAGCCGGACAAGAATTACAGAGAGTACAACCAATACCCACGACCAAAAGATAGACGAAGCTGGATGAGCAGCTTGCAATGCAACACAAATGAACAAACAAAATAAGAAAAGGTGAATGACATGTGCTTCAGTTCAACAATCTTTCTATTTGTGTGCCTCAAGGAAGAAGAATAGTTATGTTTTAATCGACACGTGGTCCAGGTTAGTATTTTAAGCTAGGCAAAGTGAAAGAGTGAATGCTTATTAGTGCCTGACTTTCAAACGATATGATGTAGATTTGAAATGGGACAAGCGTTATTTATAAGTTTTGTTTATCTCTATGCGTTCCAAAAGTGATATCAGAGCGGTAGCTTCTTGTATTAGGCCCGAAATCCACATATATGTGATATGTAGTAAGCATTAGATTGGATCTAAGTGCTGTTTTGATGGTCGTTCTATGAGATAGATCAGTTTTGTACAAGGTTGATTGGATCAATCGAACGCGGGGTTAATGGATGATCAAGTTTCCGTGATCATAGTGCTAAGGTCGTGGAACAACTTACCCCTACCGGTCGGTTTCCGCCATCGGGGTATACCGTGACACATAAATTCAGTTGCGGTGATCGAAGATCAAAGAGTTTGATCGAATCAGAATACGGATCAGATTTAGGTAAAATCGTTTTATCCAATGAAGAAATCCATGTTTGGAATGCAGATGAGATCCGCGTTTTCCAAAATCCGATGGACTGCCGGCTTCGCCCTGTCGTAGCGCCTTAGATGTCGTTACGAGTTTAAGAACACCGGTAGATATCGCGTCTATGCATAACTTGTTTTTGCAGTAAGTTGTGAATGGTATGACTTATGTGCATGTGATGTGTGTAATCCATACATGATCTGCGTATCATGTTTCTTGTCAGCCGGCTGGAGCCCAGGTGCTGTCATTTTATTGTATATCGGTATGCGTGTCAGATTCTCTATGTAATTTTTCATTTACTATGCCAGTGTAGCTTGTTGGAGAACCCGGTTGACATCCAAGTCGATGTACAAGTCGGCTACATGTAGTAAGATAGCACGTGACAAGAGTTGGCACGAGTCGACTTACAAGATTTGTGGAGATGGAGATCACCATGAAGAGAGCCATACCATTTTTCATTATAATTTCTTTATTTGTGTTATTGTTGTGTCTCTTTTACCTCTATTTAGATAGTTGGTAGATATTAATCCCTCAAAGAAGGTCTAGTCGGTCGCCCCGCCAGTGCTGCACCATCACAAGTCGGACATTCTTGGTAGTGGGCTCATAAAATTGAGGTAGTACCAATTCTTTCCGATTAGGTGGGTTTGAGTCGGACTCTTACAGCGGAAGCACTTGGTAAGCTAGACGAGTCCATCACAACGGTTGTGGGGCTCGGGGCGAGGTAGGTTGGGAGCCGGGGCATGTGATGTCACCCGACTAACAGGAGTCGTATTGGATACGATTGGCAAGGTGTTGCCTACCTAGATCATTTGACGGCTAGCGGTGATACTAAATCTCACTAGTCGGCTTGCTTATTTAGGATCTTGAATCACTTAGTAACCATCGGAGGGGTGTTGGTTCTAGTGGGAGCATAAGTATTAAAGCATTTAATATGCCTGATATTTTATGAATACATGTCTTAAGTGGTTTGCATATTTTCTGTTGTAGATCAATGGCACCTAGCAACCTTCCTCAGTTGTCCGCTTTTGCGTTGAGATCAATCCTAGAGAAAGATAAGCTTAATGGAACTAATTTCACCAACTGGTATCGTAATCTGAGGATAGTCCTCAAGCATGACAAGAAAGAACATGTTCTAGAAACTCCACTTCCAGAAGAGCCTGATGATGATGCAACTGTCGCTGTCATTAATGCCTACCGTAAGACTAGAGATGAGTCTACGGAAATTAGCTGTCTTATGCTTGCACACATGGAACCGGACATGCAGCAGCAGTTCGAGAATGTTGAGGCCTACGATATGATCGAACGCCTCAAAAGTATGTTCCAAGCTCAGGCAAAGACCGAGAGGTATCAAGTCTCTCAAGCTTTGCTGGGCTGTAAGCTCAAAGACGGCGATCCACTGAGTCCACATGTAATCAAGATGATTGGTTACATACAGTCTCTGGATCGGCTGGCCTTCCCAATTAACGAAGAGTTAGCTACTGATATAATTCTAAACCCTCTTCCTAGTGCGTATGGTCCGTTCATATCGAACTACCATATGCATGGTATGGATAAGAGTATCACTGAATTACATGGGATGCTCAAAACGGCATAGGATGATGTCAAGAAAAACGCCAGTCAAGTGTTGATTGTGCAGAATAAGGCTAAGTTCAAGAAGAGTTCTTGGACTAAGAAGAAGAAGGATAATGCAGGAGGTAGCGCCCATGGCCCTGTCCAGAGTGCTTCCTCAAAGACTAAGCCATCTCCTACAGCCGGAGCCAATTTCTTCTATTGCAAGAAGGATGGCCACTAGAAGAGGAACTACACCAAGTATTTGGCTGACAGAGCCAAGAGTGGAGGTGTGACTTCCAACTCAAGTACGCTTGTGTGCAATGTTATAGACATTTATCTTGATGATGCGCCTAATAGTTCTTGGGTATATGATACCGGATCAGTTATTCACATATGCAACTCGTTGCAGGGACTGGTAAGAACTAGGAGCGTGGAAAGAGGAGAAGTTGATATTCGAGTCGGCAACAAGGTGAGAGTCGCTACGTTGGAAGTCGGCACGATGCAACTTCATTTATCTTCTGGATTTTCAATGGAACTGAATAATTGTTATTATGTTCCAGTGCTTAGTCGAAACATTATTTCCGCCTCATGTTTGACGAGACAAGGTTATGAGTCGAATATTAAGAATAATGCTTGTTCTTTATATTTGAAAGATATGTTTCATGGCTTTGCACCCGTTCAGAACGGGTTATTTATTTTGAATCTTGATAGTGAATCGGTCTATAACATAAATGTGAAAAGGTTGAAACCAAATGATCTAAATATGACTTACTTTTGGCATTGTCGGCTTGGTCATATAAGTTGGAAGCGCATGAAGAAGCTCAATAATGATGGACTTCTAACTTCGTTTGACTTAGAGTCATTTGAGACATGCGAATCATGCCTATTAGGCAAAATTACCAAGACACCTTTTGCAAGGAGTTGTGAAAGGGCGTCCGACTTGTTGGAACTAATACATAGTGATGTATGTGGTCCAATGAGCACGACAGCCAGAGGTGGTTATGAGTACTTCATTACCTTCACTGATGATTTAAGTAGGTATGGATATATCTATTTAATGAAACACAAGTAGGAAGCCTTTGAGAAATTCAAGAAATTCTAGAGTGAGGTACAAAATCAACTCGGCAAGAAAATAAAGTTTCTACGGTTGGACCGTGGAGGCGAGTACATGAGCCATGAGTTTGATGACCATCTAAAAGGTTGTGGAATAGTTCCTCAACTCACTCCGCCGGGTACACCGCAGAGAAACGGTGTATCAGGATGGAGAAATCGGACCTTGTTGGACATGGTACGATCAATGATGAGTCGGACAGATCTACCTTTATCATTTTGGGGTTATTGTCTAGAAACTGCAGCGTTCACACTAAATAGAGTACCATCAAAATCAGTAGAGAAGACACCGCATGAGATGTGGACTGGCAAGAGACCAAGTTTGTCTTTTTTTAAGATTTGGGGCTGTGAAGCATTTTTCAAGCCACTTCAGTCAGACAAACTCACGCCCAAATCGGATAAGTGTATTTTCGTGGGGTATCCGAGGGAAACCTTGGGGTACTACTTCTACAACCGGGAAGAGGGCAAAGTGTTTGTCGCTCGGAATGGTATCTTCCTTGAGAAAGAGTTTCTCAATCGGGGAGTCAGTGGCGGCATAGTGCAACTTGAAGAAATTCAAGAGGAACCGTCTAGGGGCAAGTCGGCAAGGGCCTTGAAGGCTGAGCTAGTCGTGGTACCTACACCGGTAACAACACCTGAACCACGGAGATCTGCCAGATTACAAAATGCTCGTGATGTTTTACTGTTAGACAGTAATGAGCCGGCAACTTATTCGGAAGCGATGGTGGTATCTGATTCCGAGTCATGGCTTGGAGCCATGAGATCCGAGTTAAAGTCCATGGATGAAAACCAAGTTTGGAATTTGGTTGATCTGCCTGACGGTGCAAGACCCGTCGAGTGCAAATGAGTCTTTAAAAAGAAAAATGATATGGATGGAAATGTTTCCGTCTATAAAGCACGAATTGTCGTGAAGGGGTTCCGATAGATTCAAGGAGTTGACTACGACGAGACCTTCTCGCCCGTAGCGATGCTTAAGTCAGTTCGGATCATGTTAGCCATAGCAGCCTATTTCGACTATGAGATATGGCAGATGGATGTCAAGACGGCTTTCCTTAATTGAAATTTAACTGAGGACGTGTATATGATACAGCCCGAAGGTTTTTTCGATCCAGCTAACGCTGATAAGGTATGCAAACTTCAGAAATCCATTTATGGGTTGAAGCAAGCATCTCGGAGTTGGAACATTCGCTTTGATGAGGTAGTTAAATCGTTTGGCTTCATCAAGAGCGATCTTTATTCTTGTTTATAAAAGAAGTTTAGTGGGAGCAAAGTAAATTTTTCAATCTTATATGTGGATGACATATTACTGACTGGAAATGATGTCATGATGTTCCAAGAAACCAAAGAGTCATTGGAAAGGAGTTTCTCAATGAAGAATTTGGGTGAGGCGACTTACATATTAGGAATCAGGATCTATAGAGATAGATCAAGATGACTCATTGTATTGAGTCACAGTACATATCTTGACAAAGTTTTGAATAAATTCAAAATGGAAGAGTCTAAGAAGTGATTCCTACCGATGTTCCATGGTATAAAACTTAGCAAGACTCAGTGTCCTTCGACGACTGATGAGCGAAGTCGGATGAGTGTGGTCCCGTATGCTTCGGCAATCGGATCAATCATGTATGCCATGATTTGTACTAGGCCAGATGTTTCCTATGCTCTAAGTGTAACGAGCAGATACCAGGCTGACCCTGACGAAGTCCACTGGGCAGCGGTTAAAAACATTCTTAAGTACTTGAGAAGGACTAAGGAAATGTTCCTAGTTTATGGAGGTGATGAGGAATTCAGTGTAAAGGGTTACACAGATGCGAGTTATCTCACCGACTCAAATGATTCTCGCTCGCAATCTGGATACGTGTTCGTGATTAACGGAGGGGCTGTAAGCTGGAAGAGTTCCAAGCAAGATACAGTGTCTGCATCTACAACAGAGCCTGAGTATATTGCTGTCTCGGAAGCTGCAAAAGAAGCTGTTTGGATCAGGAACCTCCTGATAGATCTTGGTGTGGTTCATGGCGCGTCCAATCCTTTGGACGTATATTGTGACAACAATGGTGCTATCGCACAAGCCAATGAACCTAGACAACACCAGAAGAAAAAACATATACTCATGTGTTACCACCTCATTCGCCAGTTTGTCGAACAAGGTGATATTAGGTTATGCAAAGTACACACGGATGCAAACATTGCAGATCCGTTGACAAAGGCACTACCACAGCCTAAGCATGAGGCGCACATGAGAGGTATGGGCATTCGATGCCTAGACACATGATGCTGAGATGATTGACTCTAGTGCAAGTAGGAGACTGTTGGGAATATGCCCAAGAGGCAATCATGTATGATGTATTCCCAATGTATTCATAAAGTTATTAAGCCGTCCTTGTTTTGAACATCTAATATATGTCATTGAATATGTGATTCGATTGTGGAACTATATATTCATGTTGTTCATACTAGATTGTCCTCGGTCATTAAGGTTGTGCTGGACACACACCCTAGACTAATGTGAGTGTTGGTTGATGAGACGGTTCCACTTGTCATGGGCATGGTCATGTCATTCCAACGTTCACAGACTTGGCTAAAGAGTTTAGCAAGTCGGACTGACCCATATTGAGATGCAACGAGTATGTCATCATTTGCATGTCTCAATCAATGTAATCCTTAGACCTGAGATTGTCGCACAATCCGAGTTGTGGATCACTGACTTAGGTTCTGTCAAACGTTGTTCTGTGACAAGAGCAGCTATAAAGGCATAGTTCGGGTCGAATGAGAAGCAAGCTGCGTGATGTGGATAATCATGATGGGATTTTGCCCCTCCAAATGGAGAGATGTTCTCTGGTCCCTCTCGAGTGATATGATTCCAAAAGCATGGCCATGCGCAACTCGGTAAAGTGTTAACTGAGTCTGTTGACTAAGAGTTAGTCAGATGAATCATATATCACGGACCGAGAAGAGAGTTGAGCTATTAAGGGATGACGATAAATCGCCTATAGTTCGACAAGGTATATCGTGAGGCAAAAGGGACTAAGATGTAAATCACATTGGAAGGTATGTCGTCATGACTCAGTGGGACTTGGGAGTCGGCACGTTCTGCTAGGAGCCGTTACTGATTGATCGATTGGGAGTCGGACTCCAATCGTGTCCAAGTCGTCATGAGCCTGCAGGGTCGCACACTTAAGAGCGGGAGCAAATGTATTGTTCGGGTTGGACCCGAAACAGAAATGGACTGAGTTTGTGAGTCGGACTCACAGAGGGAATGGTCCACAAGTGTTGTGAAGCCCACTACCATTCGCTATATAAAGAGGGGCGCAGGTTGGCCAACGGGCACGTTAGTCCACTCTCATGCGTTCGGAACCCTAGCCCAAATCAGTCCAACCATCGCACCGGACCTAGCAGTCCGCCGTCGGAGCTCCTCCTTGTACGTGTGGATACCGGCAGAGGTGTTGTACGTTCAGCACTTCGACGTTCGTGTGATTGGATCGGCTGGATCGGATCGTGGGACTCCACTGCATCGACGTGCTCCATCGATAATCCCCAACCGCGCGTCTAGTGGTAATCATCGTGCCCTTCTATCTCGGCTAGATCTTGGAAGTACCGCGTAGGAAAAAGTTTTGTTTATCTCTACAGGTTCCAACAGGCAGGCGCAGCGGAGCCGAAGGGCGCGAAGGCAGATTCGTGCTCCAGCGCCGTGGTTGTACGGGATGGTGGCAGACTGGCCGCCGGGTCGGACGGCGCCAGCCGTGTCGTCGCCGGAACCGGGGGACGGGGGCACAGGCATTACGTCTGGTGACCGCCCTGGAGGGACGGTGGGGTGGCCCCCGTGGCGCGGGCGCGACATCGGGTGTGCCGAAGACGGCGAGGGCACACACGCGCACAGGAGGAGGAGGAGGGCAGCGAGGTGCCGATGGCCGCCGGTTCTTGCCGCCATTGTTATTGCGAGGTGTGCCTGAGGGCGTTAGCGCTGCGAGACAAAGAGAGAAAACCGAGAAGATTGCTCGACTTGATGTGTGATCCAGACTGATGTGCGATTGTTTGATCGATTTTGGCGTCTGGTCCGGGCGGGGAAATAGGTGGGCAGAGGGGACATATCATTTGTCGGCACGTCACCACTTACGAGGGCTATGCCTATGCCCTCCGATCCATAAAGCACCGATAATTTTTTTTTAACCTCAAGATTAAGACCTACGTTTATTTCAAGTATTTTGAGAATATTTTAGTTTCCAAAAACTGAAGTGTCCTCTCACACCGTGATTTTTTTAAGTATTGGAGATTTTTTTTCTAAAACAAAGAAAGAAGAAAATTTGTGGTATTTGGTTGCCATGGGCGATAATATTTTCATACAAAGATACTACAGCTTTAAAAATGCTGGACTACCGAACGCCAAAGCTCTTTTTTATAAAACATATGCACCCTCTATATTAAACATAGAAGGGAAAATATACTGCCTTTATTTCAAAAAAAATATAAATGGAGCTGAACCCTCTACATGTGCTGCCTCTACATCGACATGTGCTCTCCCTCTACACAGTCTGAACATCAAACCCCAGTGTCCTGCTGCTATTCTCGCGTCATAGCAGCATACACACATCATTGACTCAGATGTAACAACACTTAAAGCATCTCTAGCAGAAACGGCAAACCGTGAAGCAGACATCGGATGCTCCTCGGTGAAAACCTGCATGCAGGCCGCTAACACTCTCGTGCAGAATAGACACGGCATTCGGAACTGCAAATTTAAAAATTTAAAAATTCGCGGAAGTTGTTTATCGCATTCTTCATTTATATAGTGATCAAACCGAGCCAACATTGGCCAAAATGAGCTTAATTAGCTCACCGGAGCTTAATAACGCGGCCCTAACCCTAAACATACCAAAATTAGCTCCTCGGAGCTCGCAGGGTGTGGCCGCTTCTTTGCCAGAATGCGCTCACTCCTCGTCGGAGTCGTCGTCGACGTAGATGATGACGGATTTTCCTCGATTGCGCGCCCTAGCGGCCTCCTGGCCTCCTGCTCGCGGTGGAGGCGGTCCTGCTCACCCTACTCGAGCATCAACTGGTCGATGTCGACCTCACGGTGGGGGCGCTTGGCGTCTTGTTCGACCTCCTCCTTGAAGCGCGCCGCCACCGCGCCGGTCACCGTGGCGAGGACCTCGCGGGTCACCGAGCCCTCGAAGGCGGACGGATCGTAGATCTCGAAGCCGTCCTCATCCACGGCGACCTCCCGGCCCGACACCGGAGTGTACGGCGATGATGCCGTGGTGGAGAGGGTCCATGTGCCGGAGGACCTCCCCTCCTCGAACAACCGCGGTGGCGAATCGGGAGGCGCGGGAGCCGGCACGAGACCGTGGCGGATGTCTTATCGAGTGCTCATAAAAATTAAATAGCTAATCTTTTCCTGATTCTTCACAGTCCCAACATCATTGCACGTACGCAACTTCCAATATTCTAAAGAGAGCAACAATGAGTATGGTATATAGTAAACTAAGGAGAGTACAAGCATGTGGAACAAATATATCGAGTTAAGGCGTGATGCAATGTTCTACAACCAAGAGGTTGATGGTTTGCATTAGTTATATATCCATTTTATCAGCACTTAACCGCCTCACATTTTATCTGGTACTGAGTGAACATGTGAGTGCCAAGAAGAAAACGAAGCACTCTGTATGCCCGCGGTTTGCCTCTCTCGATCTGCAATCTGCACGCCCAAAGCCTGACGAATTACTGCTGTCCGTGAGTCATATTCACTGTGCCAACAACTTGGTGGTCATGGCCTCATGGGCCCACGGCCGAGAGCTTAACCCTCTACATGTGCTGCCTCTACATCAACATGTGCTCCCTCTACACAGTCAGAACATCAAACCAGTGTCATGCTGCTATTTTCGCGTCATAGCTAGCAGCATACGCACGTCAGTGACTCAGATGTATCAGCACTTAGCCGCCAAACTGACTCCATCTGGTCAATTTCATGCTAACTGTGTGCAGACTACACTTCGCGCACCTTATAAGTAAATTTATATTCCAAAAATAATAATTCAGAAACATGATTCTTAATCTGACTGTTTAGAGGAGTAAGCATGTGTACTTTTGAATGCACTTTAATCTGATTGTACGGTTTGAACGCAGGCAGCGCACAGGAGGAGGTGCCAGCGGCCACATTCCGGCTTTGCTGCCATTGTTAGTGTGCTCTGTGATTGAGTGAGCGAGCGAGAGGGTTGGTCGGTTTTGGAATTGGAGTATGGTCAATTCAAGAGTAAAATGCACCCACCGTCATGTATCTGCGAAGTCACTATATTCAAGAATACGCACACTACGGTCACTATATACGCAAGTCGATGATTCTATAGCCACTAGCTCACCGTACAGCTCCGTATTTGAATCTGTTGACTGGTCAACTCTCTCTACTTTTGTGTGGGACCCGTCTGTCATCTATCTATTATATACTAAAAACAATATACAGAACTCTAATGGAGACACCACGCTGAGCCACATAGGTTAAAAATATATAATCCACATATTTTGGTGATGACAGTTGAGATTAAAACATTGAAGAGTTACGTACAACTTTGGTCAGATACAAACAATCCGTTCTTAACACGTACCACCATATCATGTCGGGGTCCTTAAATAAAGGAAAACGCTGCGTATCCTCTGGATGGATGGCTCGCAGGCTCCGCCCTCGTTGGCACGCTCTCTTCCTGGCGGGCCTCCATGCTGGCAGGCCCGAAAGCGTTAATAGACCTCCTCGCTGGAAATCTCTCAGTGCTTTAGCAGCCGCGGTCCATTATTATCATCTTTTATGTTTTCAGCTAACTGACATCGCAACACATGATGCTACAATAGAATTTTGTGTTCGCTACAACTGGTTTCCGATTTTGCTATACTAGTATAATTTTTTTGCTATGAGGTCTCCGGCGAGAATCTCCGGCGGAGTATCCAGCGATGTAATTTTTTTTTTGATACAATAGAACAAAACATTTTTGCGACAATTGTTGTTCACATTTGCTATTGTAGTGCAAAATAATTGCTATAATATCTCCGGCGGGGAATATAAGGCCCAATTCTTTTCGACTTAGGCTTGTGCATAAACCACCCTGTCTTGAGCTGCCCAGAGAAATTGCAGTGGAAATAAGCCACAGAGAAACTGTAGTCTAGTTCTTTTCGTCTTCTCCTGTCCTGGCTTATTGTCAGAGTTGAATGATGAAAAGTTTGTAACGCCCTTAGAATAAATTTGTGTTCTAACTAACAGAATTTGAGATATTTCACGTTGTTTTTGCATATGTGATCACAAAATAATATTTCGAAAAACATAAATTGCCAAATATTAGAATAATAGTAGGAATCATTTCTAGTTAAAATAGGAAGAGTATTCCCCAAAAAATATACAAATGAAGGCTAATAGATCTAAGGAAACACACTCTTGGCGATATCATCACATATTCCTTTCATGTAACAACCGAACTGTTTTTAAAACATTGTTCATATTCTTAAAAAAATCACCATTTTCAAAAGTTGTTCAACATTTTCAGCAAATCTTTACCATGTTAAAAAATTGGTTATTTAAAAAAAGTTCATTTTTCAGAATTTTTTTAGATTTTCAAAAATCTTTATTTTTGGGATGGATTAGATTTTTAAATCTGAACAATTTTCAACTTTGAACATTTTAATGCAAAACAAAATAAAAAAAGAACGAAAAAACAACTTAATGGGTTGGGCCCGATGTAGGACGCTGATGCAGGCGAGTCGGTGCACAAGCTCGCGTGGTTTTAGAAGCTCGTCCACTATATCTCGCTTATAGCGAGTCCTAGTACCGACTCGCTCACAGCGATCAGTTCCATGGGCCGGCCCATTTTCCTTTGGTTCGTTTTCCTGTCTTTTTTGTGTTCATTTTTCTCTGTATTTTTCCTGTTTTCATTTATTTCTTTTTCTCACATTTACTTTTCTCTTAGTTTCAACAATTTTTTGAAATCAGAAACATGTTTTTATTTTAACAAATTGTGATTACCATTTTTAAATTGTGTTTACCATTTAAAAAATCATAAAAAGTATTCAATATTTAAGAAAATGTTATTTTAAAAAATTGTTCCTGATTTAACTTTGTTCGTTTTCAAAATTTCTTATGATTCAAAAATTGTTCATTTTTAAAAAATCAACATTCTTAAAAGTTGTTTATTCACAAAAATAATTTTGATTCAAAATTTGTTCATTTTAAAAAATTGTTTACCATTTGAAAAAAATTGTTCATCTTCCAAAAATGTTCTGATTCAAAGTTTCTTCATTTTCATAATTTGTCCTGATTCATTTAAAATTTTGGACATTTTCAAAAATTTGGTCGTCATTTCGAATTTTAAAACATTTCAAAAAAAAATCTAGACACTTTTCATTTATGAATTTTTAAAAAATATTTGCTTGAAAACATTTTCATGACTCGATAAAAATTGGACACAAAATATGTAAATAAAACAGAAGAAAAAAAAAACTAAACGCACAACATCGTGCGCTAGGGTGCTATTTGGGCCGGCCCATGTAGGTAGCATCCTGAGAAGCCAGCACGCCAAATGCGGGCGAGACATCGCTGTGCTAGCGATGCATAGGACCGCAACACTATATCCCTCCTATTGCGAGTCCTAACCCCGACTGCCCACGTACATCTATTTAGCGGGTCGACCCATTAGTTATTTGTTTTTCGAGAAAATAATACGAAACGTGGAGAAGCCAAGTTTCGAACATGCAATCGAAGAAAAGGGGAACATGCGCACAACTGGTAGTTTACCATGCATTCATGGACAATATTCGTTTTCAATGTTTTTATTGTCTCATTTTCTGTTTTTAGTTATATCCATTTTCATATTGAAACCATTTTCAAATTTGGAACAATTTTGGTTCACCAAAAAAACCATGTTCACTTTTTTGTTGGTTAATCGACATTTCCGGTGCACCGAAATTTTTGGTTCACTATTATTTTTGGTTCACCATTATTTTTGGTGCATCCGCATTTTCTGTTCACTATTATTTTTCGTTCACCGAATATTTTGGTTCGCTATTATTTTTGGTTCATCGGCATTTTTGGGGCACCTATGGTTTCACTCAAAAAAAAAATTTGGTTCACCAAAAATTTTGGTTCAAAATTATTTTTGTTGAAACTAAAAAATGTTCAGATTAAAAATTGTTCAAATTTGAGAATTGTTTATATGTAACATTTGTTCAAGTTTGAAATCGTTTATATTTTTTTAATAGTTTATTTATTTTCAAAAGTAGGAATGATTCAGTTCGCAATGATTCGTTGTGGCCCTTCAGTTCTTTCCAGGGAGCCGTCCGAAGGCACGTACCTGCCTACACCCATCCTCCATTACCAATGACTTGATTTCCATGGGTTTGTCCACTGTTTTGTTAGCCAACGCCCCAGACAGCGCCACGGAGCCAGCTCATGTTCTCCAATTCTCCAATTGTTATCAGCTGGTGGTGGCACTACTACGGGCTCTGTTTGCTGCCTGACTATTGAGATCAGATTCTCGTGACAGTGATTTTCCATAATTACTGCATCATGAACTTATGCACTTGCGTGATTTGTGAATCCAAGATGCCGATCGACGAGTGCACCGTCGATGGCCATATACAGAATATGTGGTGAGTACAGATGATTGATGGGTGTAGCTAGCTTAGTTGGATTTGAAGTTTCCCCGCCCCATTAACTGTTCCCCTCGCTAGACTAATCATGGGATGCAACGTAAGCAGAACTAGAAGAATACACTGTGGGATGCTACGAGTATCGCTTTAGAAACTAAAATATAAACAAAAACTTATAAGAGATGAAATATATTATGTTTTTTAAGAGAATATGAAAAATTCAATTGATCATATTATATATTTTAAATTATTAATATGGATAATTGGATGGTTTAAAAAATAGTTCTTGTGTAGCATGCATGAAGTGACTAATAAATATTAGTGGATGACATGGACAATTGATTGGTTAAATGAATAGATGATGTGGATAGCTTGCATATTGAGATAGAAAAATAATTGATGTATTTTAGTGGGGTTTTGCTTTATAAGAAGTACTAGAAAAATATCCCGCGTGTTGCAGCGGGATTCTTTTTACGAAAAATATGTAAATGAAAAGGGTATAGACCTATGAAATATTCAGTCGTGAAGATTCAATTGATCATAATACTCGAGATACTAAAATTAATTCACATGAAATTGTTATATATTCGAGGACTAAATATTAGTGGTGTGGATAATTATATGGAAAAAAATGACATGGATAGGTTGCATGAAAGATGTAATATTATTAATTAATGTTAGTGGAGGTGACATGGACAATTGGTTGGCTGAAATAGTGGGTGATGTGAATAGCTTGCATGTTGAGTTAGAAAAATAATTAATGCATCTTAGTGGGGTTTTGCTTTATAAGAAGTATAGATAGATAGATTGCAGAATTGGATATTATAGGCTCAACTGACGAATGTATTACTCAGTGGTTGTACAATATATAACGATCAGTAGATCTTGTGTGCCGCAAGCCGAGGCACGCGCAGGTGCATGAAGTGCATGATCTCAATTACTCCTAGAGTCTAGGATCGGTCAGTTGGAGTACAAGGTCAGTACACAGAGATGTTACAACATGTAGTTCAACACCCCCTCCCCCGCCCCCCCCCGGTGTCTGGACTCTGTTTGGCAGGATGTTCAGGCTGGACCTGAAGTCGAAGAAGATCGAGATGGGTAGTCCTCTAGTGAAGATATCGGCGAACTGCAATGTAATGGGCAGATGAAGGACTTTGACCTCGCCGAGAGTAACCCGATCGCGCACGAAGTTCAGGTCGATTTCGACATGCTTGGTGTGCTGATGTTGCACCGGGTTCGATGACAGACACATAGCGCTTACGTTGTCACAGTAAACCACGGTGGCGCGGCGAGTAGGTCGATGCAGTTCTGTCAGGAGCTGACAAAGCCAACACAGTTCGGCAACACAGTTGGCGACGGCGTGGTACTCGGCTTCTGCATTGGAACATGACACGGCGTGTTGTCGTTTTGCAGACCAGGAGATGAGGTTGGCACCGAGGAATATGCAAAATCCAGATGTCGACTTTCTCGTGTCAGGGCAGCCCGCCCAATCGGCGTCAGAGTAAGCCAACAAGTTGTGTGTGGAGTTGGTGTAGAGTTGCAAGACATAATGCGATGTTCCTTGAAGATACCGCATGATTCGTTTGACAAGTTGGAAGTGGGAGTGATGTAGCCCAATCATCTACTCCAAGTGGACCGATGACAAGATCACGCGCAAAGGCCATCAAGGATAAGGTGAAGTCGCTCCTCTCGCTCTATACTTTCGGTCACGTGGAGGATGGTGCGCTACCTCATGTTTCCACACTTTGCGTGCTCAGGTTCAAACCCACCACGGAGGCACCGAAAAGTACCCGAGACGATGCGCAGGAAGATACGGAGAACAGCGGTGAAGACGGCGTCCAATTCGGAGTCCCGACGAAGAAGTTAGGGGCGAAAAACCCCTTCCCGGCCTCTGGAGCCGGCCAGGCCGGCCTCCCTCACCCCCAGGCCGGACCCCCACCCGAAGGGGCCGGCATCCAACTCGGCCTCGGGCCGGCCTCGGCGCCCCCCTCAGGCCGGACCCCCTCCAGAGGAGGCCGGCCTCAAAACCGGCCTGCCCTCCTCCCACCCCGGCCCCAGGCCGGGCACCCACCCGAAGCAGCTGGCCTGGGAGCCGGCCTGCCTCCTCCCCACGCCGACCCCAGGCTGGCCTCCCCCTCAAGGCGCCCACCCTGGCCCCAGGCCGGGTTCCAGGCCGGCCAGGCCGGCCCCTAGGCCGGGGTGGACCCGAAAATGCCCGGAAAAGACCCGTTTTCGCCCCCGTTTCCACCTACTTCGACCCCCGGCTATATAAGGACACCCCCAAGCTACATCTAGGGTTTAGAGTTGAATTAAGAACATTTGGAGCTCAGCTCTCTTGTATCCCTCTTTGAGGAACCATCCCTCCGACATCGTCGAGGATTGTATCAACGATCATCCAATTACTTTGATCTCTCCCTTTGGGTTTCTATCAAGGAATTGTCCAATCTTCCTCTCGATTATCTTGAGGTTCTATTGGCGTAGTGGACCGGCTACGGGTGTGAAGCGGTTTCAATCAAGGTGAGCTCAGTTGAATCGATCGTTCCGGAGGCGGCTCTCGGAGTTAGTTGCCGGAAGATTTGGGGTTCTTCGGTTCTTACTAGTTATCCTTGCGTTTGCTTGCGTTGCCCTCGATTTCCCCCTCATTTCCCCCTCGTGTGTTCATCGATTTCCTCGTGTTCTTCGTGTTCTCCGTCGATTCGTGAAGATCGGGCCAATCTAGGAGTAACCCTCCGCATCATCTGGTATCCAGAGCTAGATTGACACGAATCCGACACCCCACCCCCTCCCCATCCACCAATTTTTCTTCTATCCACCAAAATTTCGAAAATCCTCAAAAAAATAGCCAAAAGGGAATTTGACCGATCAGTTGATTCGTTGAGTTTTTCGTGGTTTTTCTTCATAGATTTGTTGCCAAACACCATTCCACACCTTTCCATTCAGCCAATTTTTCCAATTTCGCCCAAAAAATTTCTTGATTTTGTGGGAATTTCGAATTTGAGCCAAAAACTCAGAAAATTTCAGCTCTTCGATTCTCCGACAGATTGTGGAACTTGTTTTTCTTTGTCATTTGTGATCCAAATTGAGTGCAACGAGTTGCCACGCGACGCCCACGACATCACCTACGCTTCCACATCATCGGATCATCACGACATCGACATCCACCGGCCGCAAGTCCGTGAACATCAATAAGAGGTATAAACTTGCTTCCGCTTGAACCACCCCACCCCATTGTGTTACTTACCTATTCGGACTAGTTCGTTTTGCACCGCTTGGCATCGCATTCGTGTCATCGAGAGTGCGAAGTTAGCGTGTGAGAGATTAGCTACGAGTAGGCATTGACATTTTGGAATCCATCAAAAAGAGAGAAAAAAAAGAAAAATAGAAAAAGAAGCAAGGATCGATGCCAATAGCTTTCCATTGTAGGAACATGTAGAATTGCGTCGCAAAAGAGAAAGAGTGACCGATTGCCACGGTGCGAATCTTGTTGCCTTATCAAATTTGCGGTTTGATCTAGCGTCCTCTTTGTGTTAGTGCGGCTGTCGCATATATACTGAATAGGGGTATAGAAGATGGTAGACAAACAGCCGGACTACCAGGGTGGCCTACATGGTAATGGGCTTAGGTCCATTGGGCGGCCCAGTAGTCCGACGCGCAGAAGCCGGATTCTAGAAGAACCCGGATCACGGCCCGCGTGATCTGGCTTGGAGGAGAAGACGGATTCCTTGCTTTCCAAGTTACAAGTTAACGTAGTCTTCTAGGTTTCTTATTCTGTAAGCCCTAATCCGGCTATTATATAAAGCCGGACGGGAGATAGATTAAACACAAGTTCTTACCGCACAACAGAGAAGCTCTACGCAACTCGCCGAGAAGTTCATCCTCGCCGAATAGCTAGATCTACATCCTCACATTGTAACCCTGTTAAACGGGCTTTAGTCCCAATTAGTGAGAAGTGCAGGAGTAGGTACGCCGTACTGTCGCGACGTACCGAACCTGGGTAAAATCCCGTGTTCTGTGTTACTACGCTATCCCGTTACCCCACGTCTCTACCGTAGTCTCATGGCACCCCCGTCTATGAAAACTACTACGATGTCTCGACAGTTGGCGCCCACCGTGGGGCAAACGACGTCAGGCGTGAAATTCCGATCTGGGATACTCGGCGGAATTGGAAGATCGATCACTGTCGGAAGCTTGGAGTTCGACGACAACATCGGGCGCTTCCTCGACAACGGATCCTACATACCGGCGCAAAACCACCTGGTAAGTGCCTGCGTGTTACCGATCGGATCTGCTAACATCTTTATCGGACTAACTGCAGAGGCAATGGGGTTTTGCGGTGGAAGCAAATTTATCCCACCCGCCCTATACCCAGTCGAAGACGACTATGATGCCGGATTCTGCTCAGATCGCCGACAAAAAAGTGATACACACTTTATCGGCATGGTGCAATCCGAAATCGCTGAAAACACGGATGACGGAAATCCCGTGCAAGAGGCAGATAACAACGTACCCGTCATAGAGACGGAAGAACAAACACCCGTCACAGAGGCGGAAGATCCGACATCCATCAACAAGACGATGAACTCGGAAGCAGAGTCCGTGCTTGCCGCCATTGAGGCGAGGTTGGAGTCGGAAACCGGATCGGATAACTTCGACTCTGAAGACGAAGACGAGGATGCCTTCGTAAGAAAGGTTAAGTCCTTTCAAGAGGGATTCCATGAAGTGCTAATGGCAAAACCAGCTGATACAACGGGCGCCGGCAGCCAGGAAAGCCCTAAAACCCCTCCGCCAGAGGAAGAGAGAGAAGACGGAGAAACTTCTCCGGTATTTCCCAATGTCAAGGAGATGACAGAAGATGAGCCTGCCAAAAACCCTCCCTCTTCCAAGAAAAGGCACAAGTCTGCTAAAAAACTCCGGAAGAAAAAACTAGCTTATACAGCTGAAGAAAACCCGGAAATAGGAGAAGCAAGCAGAGAAAAGCCCGCGGAGAAGAAATCTAAGGAAATCACTGCTCCGCCAATGACGGAACAGGAAGAGCAAGAGCTATTACAAACACCAGTGGGACCAGATGAACCCCCTGAGATGCTGGAAGCCAGGAGACAAGCTTTCCAACGGCAACAACAACATTTACTCCGATCTCGGCAACATCTCCAACAAACCCAGCATGATATCAAAGTCATGAAGGAGGAAATAGAGGAGTACGAGAGAAAGAATAGATCTGCATTAAAACCTACTAGGTTACCCGGAATCGCAAGACCGGAAGAACTGCCGCCAAAGGAAAGGTTCCATAACCCATCTTGGCAAAAGCAGTTAAACGGCAAAGATGCCAAGGGCGAACCAATATACAAAACCGCAGCGCAAAACGAGGAAGCAGCGTTCGCCATCCTAAACAACGACCTGTACTCCAACGGGGAAAAACTCCAAGGGGTGTATCCTTTCCTAGGAAAAGCATTACAGCAGCAACAGCGAGGCCAAGAACGATCAGGGAGGCTGCATGATAATTCCGCCCTCTGCAAAACAGCTACTTGCGCTGCTGGAGCACCTGGACCGGAAGAACCCGGAGATTCAGATAAAAAAGAGGATCCGAGAAAAGACAGGAAAAACCCAGATAACCGGGACGCAGCGTCTAGAATCGGACCTCATCTCCCGAAAGATGGATATAAACCACATGATCGGGAAGACAAACACCGGAATGACGGCAAAATAATGCCACCTCCGAGAAACCCAGCTGAAAAAGCTGGAAGATATGATATACCTCACAGACGTGAAAGATCCCGGACACCTCCAAAGGATAAGGAAAGGCACAGAAGCAGAACTCCGCCTAACCCAAAAAGACGTGAACACGGAAGAGATAGAGATAACCTCGGAAAAGCGCGTCCGCGCAACAATGGAAAAGAAAGGAGCAGATCCCCTTCTGTCCATTCAGCCGGAAGATATTCTGCACACATTGATAGAGCAGAAAAGGATGATCTATACTTTGGTCCTAAGTGTTTTACTGACAGGATCCGAAGGATAACCCTGCATTCTGGCTTCGCCAAAGTTGGTCCAACCTACCAAAAATATACCGGCAGCACAAACCCGGATACCTGGCTCTCAGATTATTATACAGCCGTCCAAATCAACAATGGGACAGACCTGGAAGCTGTCAAGTTTCTTCCCCTAATGTTGCTAGACGGAGCCAGAGATTGGATCAATGGTTTACCATCAAGAACTGTCGACAGCTGGGATGATATGGCTAGAGTATTCACTCAGCATTTTCGGGGAACATACAAACGCCCAAATAGCATCAACCAGCTGAACCGTTGCACCCAATTTGAGGACGAACCATACGTGGATTTCATCTCCAGATGGACTGCAATGAAGAATAGTTGTTCTGGAGTAACTGACGTACAAGCAATGCATGCTTTCGTCAATGGCCTAAAACCCGGACTCGTACCGTTCATGGTTGGTTCTAAACAGCACAAAGATCTCGGATCTATGCTTACAACCGCTAATGAGCACGCTGCAACCGAAGATGATATCAGAGCAAGAGGAGGCAATATTGAGTCACTAATACTCGCCAAGAAAACTCCTCGTTCTGACAAAAAAGGAACTCCGGAATCAACGACAAAGCCCAAGGAGGTCAACATAGCCTTTGGAGGAGAAAAGGGGAATAAGTGGAAAGGTCGCAGCCCAGATCCAATCAATTACACTCCCGAAGAATGGGAGAGAATTAAGTCGGAACCCTGCGTCCACCACTCGCAATTTGGGAAACCAACCCACACAAATGCGCAATGCCGGCTAAACAAGCATATGAAAGGCAATGCAGGATCCGGAAATAAAGGGAAGGGTTCCAAAAGGAAACCTGCCAAACAAAAGCCAGAAGCTGACAAAGAAGACAGTGAATCGGACACTGATGACAAAATCCAGGAACAACAGCGAAAGGGCGAACCCAAATTTCCGAGAGTTGACGGAGAAGCAATGCTAACTTTCTTAGCAACCCCGTCAGCACTTGAAGATCTCCGAGTCCCAGCTCAACTACAGCAATATACGCTTCCACGGCATTGTTCCTGGCAGGCAAGCACGGTCCCTAGGAGAAATTTCCCTAGATGTCACCTTCGGAGATAAAGATCACTTCCGGCAGGAAAAAGTATCCTTCGAAGTAGTGCCGTTCGAAAGCGTGTATCACGCAATACTCGGACGTCCGGCTTTCGCCAAATTCATGGCAAGATCCTGTTATATCTACAACAAGCTGAAAATGCCAGGACCCAAAGGAGGAGTAATCACCATAGCCGGTGATTTCAAGCTGGCAAACGAGTTGGAGAAAGAAAACGCCCTTTGCGCTCAGAGAGTTATAGCAAAGGAGGAACTGAAGGAATTAGCCAAGGAGGTATCGCCGAAAGAAATGCCGGCAGGAAAAGAAACTCGGAAGCCAACAGATAGCTTCAAGGCCTCCGAGAATACAAGACAGGTAATCCTAGATCCCAAAGATCCGACAAAACTTGTCATCGTAGGGACTGGGATGACCGACAAATAGGAAGGCGAGCTCATCAAGTTCCTCCGTGAGAACTGGGATATTTTTGCCTGGTGTCCAGCTGACATGCCAGGCGTACCCAGGGAACTTGCTGAGCACCAACTCAAGGTTATTCCTGGATCAAAACCCGTCAAACAAGGTCTCCGTCGATTTGACGGAAGAAGACGGAAGGCTATTGGCAAGGAAATTATCCGGCTTTTAGCAGCGGATTTCATCAAGGAAGTAATCCATACTGATTGGTCCGCGAATCCGGTATTAGTGCCGAAGAAAGACACCACTGCTCTTAGAATGTGTATAGACTACACAGGATTGAACAAGTTGTGTCCGAAAGATAGGTTCGCATTACCGCGAATCGATCAAATAATAGATGCCACTGCAGGCTCCGAGCTTTTATGCTTTTTGGATGCATACTCCGGGTACCACCAAATACGCATGAAAAAGGAAGATCAAATTCAGACTTCTTTTATAACCCCGTATGGGACGTACTATTACGTAACCATGCCTTTTGGCCTGAAGAACGCAGGTGCAACCTACCAGCGTTGCATGCAACGCTGTTTGCATAGTCAGATTGGCAGAAACGTCCATGTTTATGTGGACGATATCGCCGTCGTAACCAAGGAAAAAGATACACTCCTTGAGGATTTGCGAGAAACTTTCGAGAACTTACGCACTTACAAGATGAAGTTGAATCCATCTAAGTGCGTATTCGGGGTTCCCTCAGGAAAACTTCTGGGTTTCATTGTTTCCCACAGAGGAATAGAAGTTAACCCGGAAAAGATCAAGGCAATCTTGAACATCTCAAAACCTACATGTGTAAAAGATGTCCAAAGATTGACGGGTTCCGCTGCAGCCGTCAGCAGATTTATTAGTCGGCTGGGGGATAAAGCCTTACCACTCTACAAGCTGCTAAAAAAGTCCGACAATTTCGAATGGACAGAAGAGGCCGATGCAGCGTTGGCCCAGTTGAAGGAAACCTTGATGAAGGCTCCCATCTTGGCATCTCCAAAAGACGAAGAACCCATGTTATTATACCTTACGGCTACAAATCGGGTTATTAGTGCGGTAATCGTTGTGGAACGGACAAAGGAGGAGCAAAGCATACCAGATCAACATCCGGTATATTACATAAGCGAAGTTTTTTCCGAATCCAAACAAAGGTACCCGCACTACCAGAAACTGGCATATGGCGTATTTTTTGCATCCAGAAAGCTGCGCCATTACTTCCAAGGGCATTCCATAACAGTGGTATGTAAAGCACCACTAGGGGATATTATAAACAATGCGGAGGCAACCGGCCGAGTAGCTAAATGGGGCATCGAGCTGGCAGCCATCGACATTAAGTACCAGCCAAGGACGGCAATAAAATCCCAAGTTTTGGCAGATTTTGTCGCCGACTGGACAGAAGCAATGGAAAAAACACCGATGCCAGAATCCGAGTACTGGATCATGCACTTTGACGGATCCAAGATGAAGGAAGGAGCTGGGGCTGGCGTAGTCCTAAAATCTCCCAAGGGAGACACAATGGAGTACGTATTGCAAATACACTTCAACGCCAGTAATAACGTGGCAGAATACGAAGCTCTGCTTCATGGCTTGCATATTGCAAAAGAAATAGGGGTAAAACGCATCTTGTGCTATGGAGACTCGGATTTGGTACAGCATCAGCTCAACCAAACCTGGGACGCGAAAAGCCCTATAATGGCCGAATATCGGAGGACGGTGGATGAGTTCGCCATCTGTTTCTTCGGGTTCGAAGTCCTTCACATAAAAAGGGAGGAAAATTGGAACGCGGATGCGTTAGCCCGCATGGGATCAGAGAGAGTAAAAACTTTACCACCAGGGGTATTCGTCCAGCACTTGCATGAGCCGTCCATAAAAGGTGGAGACGTTGATTACCCTCTGGCATCTGAAACAATCGAGGTCATGCTCGTTAAACCGGATTGGACAATTCCATACTTAAACTTCTTAGTCAATCAGAAGTACCCGGAAGGAGCAGACGAAGTCTTGCAAAGGCAAATACAGCGTCGATGCAAAGGATACGTGGTAATCGACGACTACTTGTATAAACGCAGTACTTCCGGAATTTTTCAGCGGTGTATTTCACCAGAAGAAGGAAGAGAAATACTGGAAGAAATCCATGCCGGCGATTGCGGACATCATGCTCAATCAAAAAGCATAGTCAAAAAAGCATTCCGGGCTGGGTTTTTCTGGCTAACAGCCAAGTCAGACGCCGAGCGCATAGTGAATACATGTGAAGGATGTCAATATTACGCCAAGCAGACCAATTTGCCGGCCCAAGCACTTAAAACTATCCCCATCACATGGCCGTTTGCGGTCTGGGGGCTAGATATGATGGGACCGTTCAAAACTGCAAGAGGTGGACTTACACATCTACTCGTAGTGGTAGATAAGTATACCAAATGGGTGGAGGCTAAACCCATCAAAAAGCTGGACGACGCAACTGCCAGAAATTTCATTATTGATTTAGTAATGAGATATGGCGTCCCGCATAGCATAATAACTGATAACGGGACAAATTTCTCCATTGGAGAGTTGGCAAAATACTGCCAACAAACGGGAATCCGCTTAGATCTTGCATCTGTGGCACACCCGCAATCTAATGGGCAGGTTGAAAGAATGAACAGTTCAATCCTGCAAGGAATACGCCCAAGACTCGAATCTCCTCTCCATAGAGCAGCTGGAGCATGGGTAGAAGAGCTACCTTCCGTGTTGTGGAGTATTCGAACGACGCCAAATAGGTCAACTGGGCAAACCCCGTTTTTCCTAGTTTATGGTGCGGAAGCTATTCTTCCAACGGACATGATCCATGATAGCCCAAGAGTGCAGGATTTTGACGACTCGGATGCCGAAGAAGCACGACAGGATGCCGTCGATCTCTTAGAAGAGGAACGAGAACTTGTGCTTCAAAGATCCGCCATCTACCAGCAAGGTTTACGACGTTATCACAGTCGGAAAATCAGGCATCGTTCTTTTAAAGAAGGTGACTTAGTGCTGAGATTGGTGCAGCAAAGGAAGCACAAATTGGCCCCAGTATGGGAAGGACCATTCGTCATTAGTAAAGCCATGAAGAATGGATCATACTATCTTGTCGACATTCGAGATACGGAGGACGATCCCGAGAAGCCGAATCGCAAAAGAAAGAGAAAAATAGATGATGAACTAGGAGAGACAAAGAGGCCTTGGAGTATCCAGCAATTACGTCCCTTCTATACTTAGTTCAATTTCTATGTAAACATCTTTGAGATCATGAAATAAAGTTGTCGGAATGTTGTCATTCATATTCATTATAAGTACAAAATATTTCCGCCTCGTCTATTTCCCAATGATCTTACAAATACTCAATGTTAACCCGAATTGTGCCTGCGTGCTCGGTGTTTAAAAGCTGAATGATTCGGCCTGTTAAAGGTTAAAGGAAACTCGGATTGTGCCTGCGTGCCCAAGTTTCAAAACAGTTCCTTGTTTTATCTAAGTTTTATCTGATTGTGTATGTGTTGGGTTACTGAAACTAGTCAGTAAAAATTGCTTTTAGCATGATCCATGTTTCCGAGTTTCAAAACTGCTTGGTTCGTCCCCAGTTACTCGGCATGACGATTCATATTGCTAGTTGAGCCATTTTAAACACTAGAGCAGTTAAAACACATTTGCTAGATTACTTAGAAGATAAAGGAACAGTCAAACCCGAAAAAACTTTGCAAGAAACTTGAAATTGCAAAAGGCGGAGTTCTTGTTTCGACAAACGATATAGAAGCATTACAATATGAATTACATTGTAAAAACGCTCTTATACACATCCATCATTCAGGTCAAGTGTATTCCCTCAAGCATCCGAGTCTTCATCACTGCTATCATTCTCGGGGGCTACGGGCACTTCTTCTTCCGGATAAGTAATGGAAATGTTAACCATAGAGGCAATCTTGGAAGCGTGCCCTTTAACTTCATCAAAAATCGCATTTCGTTGCGCTTCTGTATATTCTTGAGGGATACCGGATGCTACGCGCCAAGATTTAGCATTAGGGTAATGTAGACGCATAAGGCCAAGTGCCATGCGTGCACCACCTCGTGCGGCAGAGCGAAGGATGGATCCTTTCGACTCTGCTACCTCTGTGATGGCACCCGGAAGTCGGTAAACTTCCGAAAATCGTACAGTACTTGTGGGAAGGAATTTATTAATCAGCTGCATTCCTGCATTCCTGATTGAATTCCACACTTCCCCAAAGGCCCGGATCTTTTCAGTCCGAGAAATTCCTGGAAAATTTCCTGCTTTTTTGACAAAAGCAAAGGTTACATCAAAAAATATAAGAAATAAGACATGAAGACATTGGTAAAAAGAAGTTAACTTACCAAGAACCTTGTCAATTTCGTCGCCTTCTTTCATGCGCGGGAGTAGCATACTTTCCAAATCATCAATAACAGATTTATCTTCCGCTGCCTGTAAAGAAGCCTTGGATTGAACAATCCCAAGGGCCAGATTACTGGCTTCTAGGTCCTCTTGAACTTTCAAAAGTTCCTTTCGGAGGTTTGAGTTTTCCTCACGAAGTCGAGAAACATGGACAGCGTTTTCTGCTAATTTGTTGGCTTTGTTTAAAGCAGCTGGAGGGCAATAAAAAATTCGAGTTTACAAAACAATTCAGCAAGCATTCTCGAGAGAAAACAAATTGCACAAAATAAAATACCGGTGGCTTTTGATAGTTGCCGCTGAGATGACGCTAGTTCGTTGCTTTTCGACTCAATAACAGATTGAAGGGTTTTTACTTCTCTGCTCTTGAGACTAAGCTTCTTAAAAACTTCCAAGTTTATGGCGTCTGCAGAATGCTAAAACATGGAAATGAAAGCCAGATGCTTAAGTTTGAACAGGCATACAAAGAAACATTAAGAAGAATTCATATTTCAACTTATGCTTGGGGGCTAGAAGTATTACCTGGCTCATTTCTCGCAAGTCGGTCAAGACCTCGTTGAATTCTTTGGTATATTCCGCGAAGAGAATCCCAACGTGATGAAGGCCATCGTGTATAACCTGACGAGGTGAAAATGTGATATCATTGCGAACAACTAATCCATTTTGTGGCCAAGGGCGAATCAGAGGCGCAGGAGCAAAGAATTTCTTTGCCTCCGGACGAATATATCCGAGGTCGTCGAATGGTTCTTCTTTTATCCGGATATCGTCCAGGTTGGGAATAGATTCCTCTTTGATAGCTGATTGCCTTTTGCGCTTCCGATTGTTGTGAAACTCGGCATGTAATTTGTTGAGTTCAGCGTCGGAAGCAAGATCATTTTCTCCAAGTTCATCGAACTAGGAAAGAGTTAACAACATGTTAAAAAGCAGAGAGAGAAGATAATCTGAGGAAAAACTCGAAAACAAGGAAAGATAAATACCTTAGGGACCAGATTTTCCACGTGATAAATCGCCAGATTTTCCTCAATCTGACTACTGACGGAGACCAGTTGGTGAAGTCATCCTATAAAATCCTTTTTGGTAAAGGCCTTATCTGTTCCTCTCATGCTATCTTCTGGCCCTTGGTATTCGCAAAGAAGTCGGGAACGAAAAGAGAGAGGTTGGATACGGCGTCCGAACCAGCACAAAACAGTATCCTTCCCAACCAAAGAAGGTTGAGAGGAAGAAAGTTTGGCGATGCGCCGCTTTATCTTCATCAGGTTCTCTGGCAAATTTTCTACTACTGCAGCTGTCCAACTCTCGCGAGGAGTAGCGGCAGAATTAACAAAGGGAGGAACCCCGGTTGCCTTGCCCGGGAATGGAATGTCCTGATGATAAAAGAAAGAACCTAGCCAAGATTGGTCAGGTTCCGGCATTTTTATTTTTGGATACCATTCCTCCCTAAATTTTCTGAGGATGAAAGATATGGTCCCGCAAATAGGCGAAATGCCATTTGTGATGTTATGCTTTACCTCAAAACAATATTGCCAGAAACCTAGGTCAGGTGTTATCCCGAGATATCCTTCGAAAAGGGCTTGGAAACTGGCTAAGTAGAGGATGGAATTCGGAGAAATATTGTGTGGTTGAACGCCATAAAAGTTAAGGACGTCTAGAAAAAAGGCGGAAGGGGGAAAACCCATACCTCTCGCGATATGAGAGGTAAGGATGACGCGTTCTCCGACTTTTGGCTTGGGCTCGGGTTCATCTTTCGAGATCCGCCATTTGCCTTTAACTATGGATCCCTCCTTTGACATCCGACGAAGAAGAATGAGAGAAGTATTACTCGGACTCCAGTTCCCGACAAATTCTGTTTCGTTGTTGGCTCCGGTAGCAAAGCGCTCATCGCCACGGGAATGGATCTTGACCCTCGCCGTCGTTGGGACGAACGGTGGGGATGCTGCGGAGCTCGATCCCGCAACGTCCGCGGCGGCGGAAGTGTTTTCTCCGCCCGCCGCGGAGGTCGTGGTCTTCTCCGGCTCGCCACCGGCGTGCTTAGGCGACCCCAGTTGTGGATCTAGGTCGCCAAGGAGCTCGTCGATGGCGGCGCGGGTCGGCGAGGACGGCGAAGATGCCATCTCCTTGGTGGCGTACGTGCGTTCCGGCGTGCGAAGAGGATGCGTGCGTCGGGACAGGACTTGCTCTCGAGCTCGCGTTCGCAGCAATGGCTTGGACAGTGAGGGAGTGAGGAAAGTTTCTGATGAGGACGAGGGCGGCTATTTATAGCCGGAAAACCGTTTAGATACGTGCCAACGGCTCTTTCGACCGTTGGATGTTCGACGCGTGTCACTCGCCGGAAAATCCGGGAAATGAAACGGCAGAGGAATGATGGCTATCTCCTCGTTTCCCGTGAGAATCTGTCAGAGATACGTTGAGGGGTTTCCCGCGTGAAACCAAGCGTCGCTTGCGTCAGCATGACTAAGACGCTGACGTCAGAAGTTCCTTTTCCGCGAAGGATCGCGAGAAGAAAATCCGGATTTTCAGAGTTCCGAGTTTTATGTTACCATCTCCTTCAAAAGGAAAGTAGAAAGAATCAAGACTGCTGAATCAAGATTTCCCGGACAAAATGTATTTGATGAAAGATGGAGAATCAGAGTTTTGATCCTTCCTGGGGGCTACTGTCGGATATATACTGAATAGGGATATAGAAGATGGTAGACAAAGAGCCGGACTACCAGGGTGGCCTACATGGTAATGGGCTTAGGTCCATTGGGCGGCCCAGTAGTCCGACGCGCAGAAGCCGGATTCTAGAAGAACCCGGATCACGGCCCGCGTGATCTGGCTTGGAGGAGAAGACGGATTCCTTGCTTTCCAAGTTACAAGTTAAACGTAGTCTTCTAGGTTTCTTATTCTGTAAGCCCTAATCCGGCTATTATATAAAGCCGGATGGGAGATAGATTAAACACAAGTTCTTACCGCACAACAGAGAAGCTCTACGCAACTCGCCGAGAAGTTCATCCTTGCCGAATAGCTAGATCTACATCCTCACATTGTAACCCTGTTAAACGGGCTTTAGTCCCAATTAGTGAGAAGTGCAGGAGTAGGTACGCCGTACTGTCGCGACGTACCGAACCTGGGTAAAATCCCGTGTTCTGTGTTACTACGCTATCCCGTTACCCCACGTCTCTACCGTAGTCTCATGGCACCCCCGTCTATGAAAACTACTACGATGTCTCGACAGCGGCATTGAGCATTAGTCTTCGTTAGGATCATTTCGTCTTCGCTCGTCCATTGGTCGCACTAACCCCATTTATCCCTTGTGTGTGTGTGTTCCACCATATTTCCATCCACTAGGTTTGGTTTTTGTGTTAGCTTTTCTTTGATGTTTCTCCACGTTTGACAATAGACGTTTCTTCGGTTTTGTCGATTTTCCTCGCCACTTGTCCTAACCCATTTGCCTTCCATATAAAGTGTGTGTGTTGTCGCTTACGGTTTCTTTCGACCTTTTTGGGTTCGCTCTTGACATACCGCCCTACACCTTGGCTCGTCCACTAGCCTCAATACGACCAACAAAGGTAACGTTGGGTAAGTGAGACATCAATTTCTTCACATATCACCCTTGTGTGTTTGTGATGGCCAGGGAAGGAGTATTCTCAAGTCCGAGTTCGGAAGATGAAGGCAACCCATTCCACATTGTCAATGCTAGCGCCACATACGTCACTCGCAATGACCATTTCCGTCTTCGCGAACTCGTGAAGGATGGATTGCAACGCTATGAGCATCGAATCCAAGAGCAAGAGGCTCGATTGAATGATCAAATGACGCGCATCAACATCAACTTGGCTAATCTTGCCAATCGCCGTCATTCATCATCATCCTCAAGGTCTCGTCGCTCAACGCGCAACAATCAAGATCTTCATCAACCTCGTCGCCATGATCGCCATGATCGCCACAACAACATGGAGGAGGATGGTCAACAACAACAACCACCACCACCTCCTCCACAACCTCAACAAGCTCCGCGACGAAATTGCCATGAAGATAGCTCGCCATCACCACCATCTCGATATCGCCAAGGCCGTGGTGACCCTCTTCAACAACCGCAACGCCCGGACCTTCGACAACATCATCATCCACCTCCTCAAGGCCACGCTCAAGACTATGGCCACAATGACTTCCTGGAAGGTGCTCATCAACATCGAAGGCCACCAAGGCGTATTGCGCGTCTCAACAACAATGACCGCCAAGAACATGATCGTCCTCAACACCCTCATGATGAACAAGTGCTTCCGCCACACCAACAACAAGAACGTCCTCGACATCACCGCAATGACAATGATGATAGTGAACGCCGCGAAGCAAGACTCCGTCACCATCAACAACCCCCACCTAATGACCACCGGCGTCATCCTTCCCATCATGATCGCCACCGCCAAGACAATGAGGATGACCCCTATGATGATTCACCACCCGTCTATGATGAAGACCCCCATGAGCGACACTATGAGCGTCCCCAACGTCAACAAGAAGACAACAACATGAGTGCCCTTCGTTTCCATGTCCCAAAGTTCAATGGTGAGAATGACCCCGAAGAATATCTAGCTTGGGCTCTCAAGGTAGACAAGATCTTCGGAATTCACAACTTCACCGACAAGAAGATGGTTGCTCTAGCATCATTGGAATTTGAAGGATATGCACTCTTGTGGTGGGATCGCCTCCAAGCCGAAAGAGTTCGCAACCGCATGGCTCCTATTGCCACTTGGAACGAGATGAAGCAATTCATGCATGCTCGTTTTGTTCCTCCACACTACAAGCGTGACCTCTTCAAGAAACTACAAGAGCTTCGCCAAGGTTTCAAGTCCGTTGATGAGTACTACAAGGAAATGGAGACCGCTTTGATACGTGCCCATGTGATAGAATCTCAAGAGTAAACAATGGCCCGCTTCCTCAATGGCCTCACATTTCCTATAAGGAAGATCGTCGAGTATCAACCATATGACAACATTGTGGCCCTTGTCCACCAAGCTCTCAAGGCGGAACGCCAAATTGCCGAAGAACTCAAGTACAATAAGCAAAAGGCTATCTTCAACTCAAGACCACCCTCTTCAACTCAAGTGACTCAAGCTCCTACTCCTACTACCAACAAGAGCAATACTCAAGCCTCTAGTGCTCCCAACAAGTCTTCACAACCGTTCAAGAAGCAAGTACCCTCCACCTCTTCTTCAAGTGCTCCTCAAGTCAAGTCAAGCACTATTACTTGCTTCAAGTGTGGTGGTAGTGGACACAAGTCCTTTGAGTGTTCCAACAAGATGATCATGATAGTCAATCAAGATGGTGAACGTGACTCCATGAGTGAGGGTGAATACTATGCTATGCATCAAGTGGCTCTCAATTCTTTGGATGTACCCAATGAAGATGAAGAAAGTGTGTATTGTGATGAGGACTCAAACCCATCTCTAGTGGTCACAAGAGTCCTCACTTCTTCTCCTCAAGATGAGCATGACCAACGGTGCAATCTCTTCCAAACTAGAGCCGGTATCAATGGCAAATCCATCAAGGTTATCATCGATGGTGGTAGTTGCCACTACTTGGCTAGCAAAGAACTTTGTGACAAACTTCAATTGCCCTTCAAGAGAAACCCGCATCCATACCATGTCCAATGGCTTAGTGACTCCGGCTCATTCAAGATTCAACATACGGTTTCCGTCCACTTCAAGATTGGTCCTTATGAAGACACGGTGGAGTGTGATGTTGTGCCTATGACCGTGTGTCATCTTCTTCTTGGCCGCCCTTGGCAATACGACAAGAGTGCTATCCATGATGGGCGTACCAATCACTATAGCTTTAAGTGGAACAACAAGACCTTTGTTCTCCGTGCCATGTCTCCTAGCCAAGTGATCGCCGACAACGCCAAGACACTTGCACGGAAACAAGAAGAGATTAAGTCTAGTGAGATGAGAGGTGAGCGAGTGATCCACCTTAAAGAGAGTGAGAGCCACAAGCCAAACATGAGCGACAAAACTTCGAGTGCTTCCAAAGGCCTTGCCTTGCTTGCCACCAAAAGAGAGATGCGAGAGTTACGAGAGAACCCAACCATATTACACTTTGTCCTATTGTGCAAAGGGGAAGCCCTTGAAACTAACGACATGACAAATGTTCCTCCTTCTTTGTTGCCTTTGTTGCAGGAATTTGAAGATGTCTTTCCCGATGAACTCCCTCTGGGTCTTCCTCCTCTACGAGGAATTGAGCACCGCATTGACCTCATTCCGGGTTCTCCGCTTCGAAACCGTGCTCCATATCGCACCAACCCCGTGGAGACTAAGGAGATTGAACGCCAAATTCAAGAACTACTCGACAAAGGTTTTATCCGCGAATCCCTTAGCCCTTGTGCCGTGCCGGTTATCCTTGTTCCTAAGCAAGATGCTACTTCACGTATGTGCATGGATTGTCGTCCTATCAATGCTATCACCATTAGATATAGACATCCTATTCCTAGGCTCGATGACATGCTTGATGAATTGAGTGGTGCTACCATCTTTTCTAAAATTGATCTTAAAAGTGGATATCATCAAATTCGCATGAACATAGGTGATGAATGGAAAACGGCTTTCAAAACAAAACTTGGTTTGTATGAATGGCTTGTCATGCCTTTTGGTCTTTCAAATGCTCCTTCCACTTTTATGCGTCTCATGAATGAAGTCTTGCGTCCCTTCATTGGAAAATTTGTTGTGGTTTACTTTGATGATATTCTCATTTATAGCAAATCTTTGGAGGATCACCTTGATCATGTTTCACAAGTATTGTTGGCTCTTCGCAAAGCAAAACTTTTTGCAAATCTTTCCAAATGCAATTTTTGCACCAACAAGCTTGTTTTCTTTGGTTTTGTGATCTCTTCCAATGGTATTGAAGTAGACAACAAAAAGATTGAGGCAATTAGGAATTGGCCTAACCCTACATCCGTGGGTGAGATAAGGCGCTTTCATGGCCTTGCCGGTTTCTATCGCCGCTTTGTCAAAGATTTTTCAACAATTGCTTGCCCTTTGAATGATCTTACCAAAAAGAATGTGCCTTTTGTTTGGGGTAGCGCGCAACAAAAAGCTTTCGACACACTTAAGAAATACCTTACCGAAGCTCTTTTGCTTGTCTTACCGGATTTTGAGAAAACTTTTGAGATTGAATGTGATGCTAGCGGCATAGGAATTGGTGGCGTGCTCATGCAAAATGGACGTCCCATTGCGTACCATAGTGAAAAAGTAGATGGTGCTAGGCTAAACTACCCAATCTATGATAAGGAACTTTTTGCTTTGGTTCGAATGCTAGAAGTTTGGCAACACTACCTTTGGCCTAAAGAGTTTGTTATTCATTCCGATCACGAATCTTTGAAATACTTGAAAGGCCAAACTAACTTGAACAAGAGGCATGCTAAATGGGTAGAATTCATTGAATCTTTTCCTTATGTCATTAAGTACAAGAAAGGTAAAGAGAACGTTGTCGCGGATGCTTTGTCTAGGAAAGAGTGTCTTCTTACACGCCTTGACATCAATGTGATTGGTTTGGATGAAATCAAAGACTTATATACTTCCGATGTCTTCTTTTCTCCTATCTTTGACAAATGTTTGCCTAACCGAGGGTTTGATGACTACTATCTCCACAAAGGTTTCTTGTTTAAGGCTAACAAACTATGCATTCCCGAGTCCTCTCTTCGCTTGTTGTTATTGAAGGAATCACATGAAGGAGGCCTCATGGGACACTTTGGACGCGACAAGACCTACGCCATGCTATCCAACCATTACTATTGGCCCAAGATGAAGCATCACGTTGAGAGACACGTCAAGAGATGTTATACATGCCTCCGAGCTAAGTCTACCTCCAACCCACATGGTCTTTACATGCCATTGCCTATCCCACATGCACCTTGGAGCGATATTAGCATGGACTTTGTGTTAGGACTACCACGAACTAAAAACAACATGGATTCAATCTTTGTAGTTGTGGATCGTTTCTCTAAGATGGCACATTTTATTCCTTGCAACCGAACCGATGATGCTTCACACGTTGCTACCTTGTTTTTCAGGGGAATTGTGCGTCTACATGGTGTTCCTACTTCCATTGTCTCGGACCGCGACGTCAAGTTCACCTCATACTTTTGGAAGACGTTGATGGCCAAGCTCGGCGTCAAGATTCTATTCTCCACCGCCTATCACCCACAAACGGATGGACAAACCGAGGTCGTCAACCGCACACTCTCTTCACTACTTCGAGCTTTGATCAAGCCCAACTTGAAGAATTGGGAGGAATGCATCCCACACGCGGAGTTCGCCTACAACCGTGCTCTACATCAAGCTACCAAGAAGAGCCCATTCGAGATCGTCTACGGCTTCAACCCCAACACCGCCCTTGACATACTTCCTTTGCCTCTACGCGAGCGAGCGAACATGGACATTGACAAGCGCACCGACTACATCAAGAAGCTACATGACTCCACACGAGCTACGCTTGCGAAGCACGCCGACCACCGAGCCGCCATCATGAACAAGAACAAGAAACCAATGGTGTTCCAAGAAGGTGACCTCGTTTGGCTACACTTGCGCAAGGACCGTTTTCCCGATGAGCGCAACTCCAAGCGCAAGCCAAGAGGCGACGGCCCCTTCAAGGTCATCAAGCGCATCAACAACAACGCCTACAAGCTCGACTTACCGGAATCCAAGTACCTCGTCCATAACTCATTCAATGTCAAGGACATCTCTCCCTTCCATCGCTACCCAAGTGATGAAGACGACGCCGAGTCGAGGTCGACTCTTTTTCAAGGGGGGGGGGGGGAGATGATGTAGCCCAACCATCTACTCCAAGTGGACCGGTGACAAGATCACGCGCAAAGGCCATCAAGGATAAGGTGAAATCGCTCCTCTCGCTCTATACTTTCGGTCACGTGGAGGATGGTGCGCTACCTCATGTTTCCACACTTTGCGTGCTCAGGTTCAAACCCACCACGGAGGCACCAAAAAGTATCCGAGACGATGCGCAAGAAGATACGGAGAATAGCGGTGAAGACGGCGTCCAATTCGGAGTCCCGACGAAGAAGTTAGGGGCGAAAAACCCCTTCCCGGCCTCGGGAGCCGGCCAGGCCGGCCTCCCTCACCCCCAGGCCGGACCCCCACCCGAAGGGGCCAGCCTCCACCTCGGCCTTGGGCCGGCCTCGGCGCCCCCCTCAGGCCGGACCCCCTCCAGAGGAGGCCGGCCTCAAAACTGGCCTGCCCTCCTCCCACCCCGGCCCCAGGCCGGGCACCCACCCGAAGCAGCCGGCATGGGGGCCGGCCTGCCTCCTCCCCACCCCGGCCCCAGGCTGGCCTCCCCCTCCAGGCGCCCACCGTGGCCCCAGGCCGGGTTCCAGGCCGGCCAGGCCGGCCCCTAGGCCGGGGTGGACCCGAAAATGCCCGGAAAAGACCCGTTTTCGCCCCCGTTTCCACCTACTTCGACCCCCGGATATATAAGGACACCCCCAAGCTAGATCTAGGGTTTAGAGTTGAATTAAGAACATTTGGAGCTCAGCTCTCTTGTATCCCTCTTTGAGGAACCATCCCTCCGACATCGTCGAGGATTGTATCAAGGATCATCCAATTACTTTGATCTCTCCCTTTGGGTTTCTATCAAGGAATTGTCCAATCTTCCTCTCGATTATCTTGAGGTTCTATTAGCAGAGTGGACCGGCTACGGGTGTGAAGCGGTTTCAATCAAGGTGAGCTCAGTTGAATCGATCGTTCTGGAGGCGGCTCTCGGAGTTAGTTGCCGGAAGATTTGTGGTTCTTCGGTTCTTACTAGTTATCCTTGCGTTTGCTTGCGTTGCCCTCGATTTCCCCCTCGTTTCCCCCTCGTGTGTTCATCGAGTTCCTCGTGTTCTTCGTGTTCTCCGTCGATTCGTGAAGATCGGGCCAATCTAGGAGTAACCCTCCGCATCAGGGAGTCACGGGGAGCGTGCATGAAAAGGCAGACTTGTTGGACAGTGTATGCTATGTCATGCCGAGTGAGTGTTAGGTCCTGAAGTGCGCCTGCAATGCTCCTATAAAGGGATGGGTCATGGAAGAGAGAACCATACGTAGCCGAGAGTTTTTATTTGGTGTCGATGGGGGTGGATATGGGGTTGCATTTGTACATGTGAGCATGCTCGAGAATATCTAGAGTATACTGCTGTTGACACAAGAAAAGGCCAGAGGTGTTGCGGTGAACGTTGATGCCGAGAAAATGATGAATATCACCGAGATCCGACATGGAGAACTCATGTTTGAGGGATTGGATGATCGAGTGTAAGAGGGAGGTGGTGTTGGCAGTTAAGATGATGACATCGACGTATAATAGGAGATATGTGGTGGAGTGTCCATGGTGGAGAATGAACAGAGATGTGTCACAGCGGGAGGCAACGGACCCAATTGAAAGGATGAATTTTTTAAAACGGTGGAACCACCGCCGTGGTGCTTGCTTGAGACCATAAAGGGATTTGTTGAGTCTACAAACATGGTTTGGGGTAGAGGCATCGAGAAAACCAGAGGGTTGTTGACAAAAGACTAGTTCATCAAGTGAACCGTGAAGGAAGACATTTTTAACATCCAATTGGTGAAGGTGCCAATTGAGAGAGGTTGCCAAGCTTCAAACCACTCAAATTGTCGCCGGTTTGACAACCGGGCTGAATTTTTCTCCATAGTTAACTCCTGATTATTGGGAGAAGCCACGCACAACCCATCTTGCTTTGTATCGGGCGAGGGAGCCATCCGGATGAAGTTTATGCCAAAAAATCCATTTTCTAGAGACCACATTTTCACCTGCAGGTTTTGGAACCCAACACCACGTGTCATTATGCATTAAAGACCTATACTCATCTAGCATTGCTGCATACCAATTTGGTTCCTTAAGTGCGGACCGGTAATTATATGGAAGTGGGGAAATAAGTGGTGTGGTGGCGGACAGAGTAAATAGGCGGGGCATGAGATATCCGTATTTTCCACGGGTGGTAATTTTGTGTGGGTTTTAGGGTGCACGTACCGGGCGCGCGCCCTTGGGGAGTGCTGGGGCACGTGGCGGTTCAGGAGTGGAGGGAGGTGGGTTGGTGGACGCAGCAGACGAGGATTATTGGTGCGTAGGGGGACAGATGGGACGGAGGGAGGCGATCCCGAGGAAGATGCTGTCGGGGTGGAGGGTGGGTCTGGCGACGACGATCCCGGAGTGGATTGACCTGGGGAGGTGGGTGGGGAGGATCCTGGGGGAGATTCGCTGAGGTGGGGGGCTGGGATTGGTTGGACGCGGAAAAGGGGATCTGTCTTTGGCGGATCGCGTGTGGCAGGGGGTGGTTCTGTGGGTGTGTGGCTTGCGTTCGGTGAATGATATGGAAATTGTGACTCGTCTAAGGTTACGTGACGGGACGTAATAACGCGACGGGTGGTGAGGTCTAAGCAGCGGTATCCTTTGTATTCACGCGCGTAGCCTAGGAGAACACATCGAGTGGATCGAGGGGCAAGCTTGTGTGGGGATGTGGAAAGGAGGTTTGGAAAACATAGACATCCAAAGGTTCAAAGATGGTCATAGGTTGAATGGGTGCCAAACAGTAGGAAATGGGGTATGATAAATTTGATGGACCTAGAGGGGCGGATATTGAGGAGATGAGTGGCAGTGTTGAGTGCTTCAACCCAAAAAGTTGGGGGAAAATTGGCTTGGACGAGAAGTGTGCGTTGGACATCATTAGTAGTCCGAATATGACGTTCTGCTTTTCCATTTTGGGAAAAAGTGTGTGGACAAGATAACCGAAAGGAAATGCCATGGGTGGAGGGAGTGGATCGTAGGGTGTGTTTAATGAATTCACCACCGTTGTCGCACTGGATACATTTGATCATGACGTGAAATTGGGTGTACATATATTGAATAAAGCGTTGAAGGTGAGAAGAGGTGTCAGATTTGTTTCGGAGAGGGAGAAAGACCATGAATAATGGGAGTAATCATCTAATATAATGAGATAGTATTTATAACCGGTAAAACTTAGTCCAGGAGATGTCCACAAGTCGCAATGAATTAATCGGAAGGGATTTGTAGTGTAGGAGCTAGAATGAGGAAATTCTAATCTAGTGTGACGTCCTAGTTGACATACCTCACACAAGGAGGATGGTGTGGAACCTTTATTACAATCCGGAAGAGAACTACTTGCTAGACGAGACAGAGTGGAGCTGCCCGGATGTCAAAGCCGACGGTGCCACAATTCGGAAGAGGTGGTGGCAGAGAGAGCTGCCGGAGACGATCTGGATCCGTGGATGGTGTAGAGATCTCCAGATCTATTGGATCTCATGAGGACGAGCTTGGTAGCTAGATGCTTCACAGTAAGGCCGAATGGGTCAAATTCAATGGCGAGAGAATTATCAGTGGTTAAACGTCGAACGAAAAGTAAATTCTGAACAATGTTTGAAGAGACAAGTACGTTGTTGAGAGATATGTGGTGGCGAGAGAGAGTGGTGGATTAAGGGTACGTTGCATAGAAAAAAAAATTCCTATGCGTGATAAACCTGAATGGCCAAGATCTAATCTATGAGATGAAACACAACGAGGAGAAAGCGAGTCTTGAGATAACATACCCTCGAAGACTCAAAGTGGTACGAGATAACATCTCGTTGTTGGTGTATTCATACTCACTCAGGTCCCGAGCGAGAAGAAGTGCACCGCAATCCGGCGGTGCCTCCTTAATAGGTCACACATTCAGCTCGATGAAGACTTACATTCCCTCGATCCAGGAGGTTGCAGAAGTAGAGGATCCCCCAGAATTCCAGCAGCACGACGGCGTGGTGGTGGTGAAGAATCCCACGGTCAGGGCTTCGCCAAGCCGGATACCATGGAATGGAGAAGCGGGTTGAGGGAAAAAAAAGTGGGCAAGTGTGTGAAGAAGTGGGAGCTCTCACCCTCCTTTTATAGGGGAGGGGGAGGCAGCCCAAAAGGGGGGTGCGGCCATCCATGGGTAACCCCACCTCTTCCTCTCTTCATGTGAGTGGAAGCCCCACTCACACCCACTCATATTTCCTTAATTTTCCACTTAGAAAATCTAAAGGTTTTTTCTTTAATAAATAATAAAACATTTTTGTTTCTTTATTTATATTTGTTAATTTCATTAACAAACATTTGCATGCAGCACCTCGAATCATTTGTTAATTCTATTAACAACCATTCGACGAAAAAACCCATTGAACTATTTCAATTTTCCCCGAAACAATTTCGGAGCTGCCCAAAATATTCTTCGGTATTCCGTATCCTATCTAACGCTTCATCGAACCTTAAGTGTGTCACCCTACGGTTCGCGAATATTATAGACATGATCGAGACTCCTCTCCGATTAATAATCAACAGCGGGATCTGGTGATCCGTGATGACTCCTATATATATTCAACGATGACTCTCGTGATCGTGTGAACCTTTCAACATCGTAACGATTTCCTTTTGTCTCGCGATATTTTACTTGTCCGAGATCCGATCATTGGTATCCACCATACCTTGTTCGACTCGTTATCCGACAATTACTCTTTTCTCGTTCCCGTGATATAACATCCTTGTGATCGTATCACGTGCTTGCAAGCGGTGTTGATGTGATATCACCGAGAGGGCCCTGAGTATATCTATCCGTCATATTGGATGGACAAATCCCATTCTTGATCCATGAGCTTCAACTAACACTTTCCAAATATCTAATGCCACCTTTATAGTCACCCTGTTACGGTGTGATGTGTGATGTTATCAAAGTATTCTTTCGGTATTAGTGATTAACATGATCTCATGGTCTAAGGAACAATGTTACTCCGAATGTAAGACATAACAACAAAACTAAATGACTTAATCGTATTGTTATACTTAGTTAGGGTCTAAGTTCATCACGTCATTCTCCTAATGACATGACCCCGTTATTAACAACATCCAATGTCTATGATCAGGAAACCTTCATCATCTGTTAATCAACGAGCTAGTTAAAAGAGAGGCTTCACTAGGAACGATGGTTTGTTTATTAATCACACATGTATTAATTTTTAACGTTCATACAATTCTAGCATGAGAAATAAACATCTATCATAAACAAGGAATAACATAATAAACAATTTATTATTGCCTCTCGGGAATATTCCCTTCGGTGGAGCCAATGGAAACGATGGGGAGAGAGGAGCAACAACAATGCGAGAAGAAATAGGTTTTAATGAAGAATGCTGTGAGGTGAGAGTACCTGCATCGTTGGTGATGTGCGAGCTCGCACCGGAATCGACCACCCACTCGGCGTACGCGACGCCGATGTTTCTCGGGGCGGCGTTGTACATTGCGTGATGATCCCACGGCAGCTGCATTGGCGGGGGCATGGCGGGGCCGTGGGGAAAAGAGGCATGTATGCCTGATGGGGCGGGCCAGGTTGGTTGCCGAGGATGTCGGCGGCGTTGGGGGCGACGAAGGTTGGGCGCCATCCAGGTGGTGGCGCACCGTACTGGTGCTGGTACGAGCCGACCCAGTGCGGTTGTTGGTTGTAGTGCCAGCGCCCACCGTTGTCGCGGCCACAGCCATCCCGTCCGCCTCGGTCTCCACCGTAGTGGTTGTAGCCTCCGTGATAGCCGCCGTTGTAGCCGCCACGATTGCCGTTGAAGTATCCGCCACCTTGACCATGGTAGGACCCGCCGCGGCGGTTGCCATAGTGTTGGCCCCCACCGCGCTCGCCGCGGTTCCCGTTGTTGGGGGTAGGGGTGGGGGTGTCGTTGGAGACAAGGGCTTGAGTGACTTCGGTCTGCGCCTTGCCATTCAGGGAGATCTCGGCCACTTGAAGACGTGACTGCGCATCAGCGAAGGAGGGGATAGTGCTTTGGATAATTTCAGATTGAGGGAAAATTCTTACTCAGCCCGTCGAGGAGGCGCCTGGTGAGCTGACGATCATCGACCGGATCATCGACGTTAGCGAGGGCATCGGCGATACCCTTGAGCTTGCTGCAGTACACGTTGATGGACATGTCCTACTGGCACAGTTCATGAAACTCCTTGCGTAGATGCATGATGCGGCCGTCCTTGTTGACGGTGAAGAAGGCATGGACACGACGCCAGGTGTCGAAGGCGGTGCTGACGATCATCGCCGATGGTTGCGAGGAACCAGAGGCTGATGGTGAAATCAACCTTCCTCCATTCGTCGTCGGCGAGGTGAGGATCGGTTTCCTCGTCGTCATGGTCGCGTGCGCCGTAGCGGGAGAGGAGGAAGCAGATGGTGTTGCGCCACTTTCTGTAGAATTTGCCGGAGATATTGAGCTCGTAGGAGACGTAGTCTGAGATATTGAGGTTGTGGATAGAGGCGGGGGGATTGAGCAGGGTGAGGGAGGAGTTGCCGGCTATGGCGAAGGAGGTGTCGCTCATCGGCGGGGAGAGGGAAGAGGGACAGGGAGGATTTTCTGCTCTGATACCAAATTGGATAGTATAGGCTCAATTGACGAATGTATTACTCTGTGGTTGTACAATATATAACGATCAGTAGATCGTGTGTGCCGCAAGAAGAGGCACGCGCAGGTGCATGCAGTGCATGATCTCAACTACTCCTAGAGTCTAGGATCGGTTAGTTGGAGTACAACGGTCCATCAACAGTATGCACGCATGTACTAGGCCAGGCACCTAGGCCCATGTAGTGTCAGACGTGAGCGAGGCGATGCTCTAACTCGCTAGAAGCAATGCATATGTGCAATCCCTATATAGGGCTTATTGCGTGTCCTTGTAGCGACTCGCCCACACACGAGATTTAAGCGGGCCGGCCCATTTATGCTCTATTTAAAGAGAAGGGAGAAAATATAAGGGAAATACAGGGTTCGAACCTGAAACCATGGCACCGGCTTAGCAGCGCGCAGCCACTAGACTATGGTCGTTTTTATGTATATTTATTCGTTTTAACCTTCTTATTGCCTTTTTCTTTTCTGTTTCTGTTTTTTTCACCGAACTTTTTTTCCAGAATTATTTCTTGTTTTAAACCTTAAAATGTTCGAATTTATAAAATTTTCAAATTTGAATATTGCTCGGATAAAAAATGTTCAAATTTAAAATTTGTTCAAATGCAAAAAATGTTCAGATAAAAAATTGTTCACATTTGAGAATTGTTCATATGTAAATAAATTTCATGTTTAAAAACGTCTATACTTTAAAAATCACTCAAACTTAAAAATGGTTCAAAATTAAAAACCATTCAAATTAAAAAATGGTTCAAAATTAAAAATCGTTCATATTTAGAAAAATGTTGAATTTTTTCAAAAAAAAAATTAGACTCAGAAAATGTTCAGATTTTTCGAATATACTAGCTATAGTGATTATTACATTAGGCTGGAATTTTTTTAATTCATTTTATATAAGTTGGATCGATCTGTTGAATAGTTATCCGCCAGTGGTAATGGGTCGGCCCATCTGTAACGATGGATTCCGCACGCTTTCCCCGATGGGGGTGATCCGAGCTTCCAGCTCGCTAAGAGCGTTACATAGGGTCTGCCATGCATAGGAGCGCGGACACTATGTGTCGCTTATAGCGAGTCCTATAAGGACTCACCCGCACGTGTCGCCTTATGGGCCGGCCCATTTATTTAACAGAAAAGGAAAGAAAAGAAGCAAAACTGAGGGATCGAACCTGATACCGCAAGCAGAGGCACGCGCAGGTGCATGCAGTGCATGATCTCAACTACTCCTAAAGTCTAGGATCGGTCAGTTGGAGTACAACGGTCATTATACAGAGTCGTTACAACGTGTAGTCCAACATGGAGCCAAATCTTATACGTATGTACATGCTCTCGTGGCATGTGGCTACAATTCCCCCATCAACGGTATGCACGCATGTACTGGGCCAGGCACCTAGGCCCATGTAGTGTGAGGCGTGAGCGAGGCGATGCAGTAGCACGCGTCGCCTTATGGGCCGACCCGTTTATTTAACGGGAAAGGAAAGAAAAAAAGCAAAACTGAGAGATTGAACCTCATACCTCTGGTTCGGAGAGGAAGGGCGCAACCTCCAGGCCAGCTTTCTTTTCGTGTCTATGCTTCTTTGTTTAGCCCTTTTATTGTCTTCTCTTTGTTCTATTTTTCATTTTTCCCATTTTCTTTCCTTTTTCTGTTTTAGTTTTCCGTTTTATTCTTTTTTCTATTTTGTTTTCAGTTTTTTCTTTTATTTGAAAATATTCACTATTTCATATATTTTTAAATATTAATCATTTTGATATTTATTTATTTTGTTTTATTTTTTTATTTGAAAAAAAATCATTTTTTGATATTTTAAAAATCTGAATTATTTTTGTGTGTTTTACTAAAGTATTTTTCAAATGTGGAACCATTTTTAGTTCGAAACATTTTTAGTTTGGAGCAACTTTTAAGAATCAGAATCATTTTCAAATTTGGAACCATTTTGGTTCATCGAAATTTCTGGCTCACTATTTTTATTGGTTAATTGGTATTTTTGGTGCACCGGAAATTTTGGTTCACTATTATTTTCGTTTCACCAAATTTTTTTTGATTCACTATTGCTTCGGGTTCACCAAAAAAATTGTACACTGTTATTTTGGTTCACCATTATTTTTCGTGCATTTTCTGTTCACATGCAATTTTTGGTTCACTGCATATTTTATTCACTATTATTTTTGGTTGACCAAAATTTTTAGTTCACTGTTATTTTTTGTTCATCGGCATTTTGGGGGCACCGATGGTTTCACAGTTTTTTTTGGTTCACCGAATTTTTTTGTTTAGAATTATTTTTGGTTCAAACTTAAAAACGTTTAAATTCAAAATTGTTCGGATAAAAGATGTTCAAATATAAAATTGTTAAAATGAAATTTTTGAGAATTGTTCATACGTAAAAAACTTACGTTTGAATCGTTTTGTGCATGCCTGCTACCATAGGCGGACGCAGGGCGATCTATTACCCGGAGCTTGCCAGTTGGCCCTACTTGCCCGGGCTTCCGGCCGGACGTGCGTATTTGTACCGTATTTACTGTTTGCAAAGAGCAAAAAGAAAATCATTTTTAACCTTTTATCTATTGTTTGCCCAGGCTACCAATTATTCATAGGTCCGCTACTGCCTGCTGCCAACGGTAACATGTTAGCTTAGTTGGATTCAACGAGACATTTTCTTGCTAGGTAGTACTCCAGTTAAGATTCGTGGCAGCCGTATGTAAAAGGGGGCGATAACATGCGTGAAGTCCAAATTTCTACCTTTCAGGGTGAAGACCCAAGGTCTGGCTTTAATTGGTTGTGCCTGACACTGGTCTTTTTGGAGCCGTTGTTTTGAGAGCGGGGATTATCTTCAGGGTGAAAACTCAAGGTCTGGCCTTAATTGGTTGTGCCTGACACCGTTCTTCTTGGAGACGTTGTTTTCGAAGAGATGGACATCAGCTGTTGTTTAGGTGGTGGTTGTGCGGATACCACGAGGACTGTAACTCTGTAGCGGGACTTTTTTTTTATTTTTTCTTTTTATTGTCTTTTGGTTGTGTGCATCCATTGCGTTGAGGCCGGGTGTAATTTGTATCTCCGCGATATTAATATACTTCCCTTTATCAAAAAAAAAAAGTACTCCACTTAACACGTACGTATACACGGCAGCTAGCATCGACTTGGCTCGTGTGTCCTTGTGATTTTTTTCACTACTAACGAGAGATGGGGATATGGGTACACCACACAGCCATGGGCGAGCGAACATATCCACACAGCCATGGGCGAGTGACCAGAGCACAACACGAGCCGGTGTATGGCTCGCTCGTTGACGGACACTAGCAGCCAGCCAGGCCCATGTAGGGAAAACGCGTGAGCGAGGCGAGAGTTTTAGCTTGCTATAGGCGATGAATAGAGGGTCCCTATAGGACGCCTATAGCGAGTCCTATAACAGCTCGCTGCACGTCCGGCCCTGTGTGTTACTGGGCCGGCCCAAATAAGATACATTCTGTTTCTATTCTCTCTTTTTTAAATATATTTATACAAATAATTATTTAATAATGATTTTATTATAAATATGAAAAAAGAACAATTTTTAAATCTGAATAAATTTTTAAAATGAACAATTTTCAAATATGAACGATTTTTAAATCTGAACAACTTTTTAATTTTTTTAAATGAACAATTTTCTAGAATGAACGATTTTAAAAAATAAACAATTTTTTAAAATGAACGATTTTTAAATCTGAACAATTTAAAAAAAATTAAATGAGCAAATTTCAATACTAAACCTTTTTTCATTTGTACAAATTTAAAAATCGAACATTTTTTATCCGAAAAAAATTTGAATTTAAACTTTTAAAAGTTTGAACCTTTTTTATTTGAACATATTTCAGAACTAATATTTTCGCATAAAAGGAAAATAAAACAAAAAAGAAATAATAAAACAGAAAAGGAAGAAATTAAACGAAAATATAAACAGAAAAAAGGGAAACAACGAGACACTAAAAAGTTAAAAGAGGCTACCTCGACATGAACGGCGGCTTATCCCAGTGGCCAACTGCGTTGGCTGCTTGCTGGCAGGTCGTGGTTTTGAAACCCCTTTGCCACCAATTTCACGAATTATTTTACGGATTAAGAACGGGACTTAATGGGCCGGCCCATGTTCAAGAAGTTACACGGGCGAGTCATACGTACGACACGCAATAAGCCCTATATAGGGTTTCCGCTAGAGCCGGCATTGTTTCCGTCAATAAGGTCGGAGAGACGCCATGAGGCCGCAGAGGAGGAGGTGCCGACGGCCGCGTGCGCGTTGTGATCGAGTGCACTGGGTTGTGCCGAGACCGTGCAAGAGGGTTGCTGACAAGTTCGTGTGATGGATGATTCCGGAGGAAAAGAGATATCGGTTTGGTCGGCCATCTGATGGGAGTGAGAAGCCAAGTGGGCGAGGGAACATGCCATTCGTTGGCACGCCATGAGGGCGATGCGATCTGATTGATAAACGTCTGATCAAACTTTTTTCTTAACAAGAAGGTAAAAACCAACATCTACAGCACCATGCACACAACAATGAAAACACCATACGAAGCTGCTCACCGAAAGCAATGTCATAAGAAGTCACTTAGTTCGGCCGACTTTAGCTTAACCTTGTCAAAACACATGTGTAGTGAGATTCGCAAGAGAAAGTTGTAAACCTTGGCACCGTTGAAAAGCCCCTCTGAACCATGTATTATATCATTTTACACTAGGGATGTGAGTCAACCCAATCACTAGAGGGCTTAGGGCTACAAAGTTCTGTGATGGACGTTCATTGAGCATCGCCGGAGCAGCTCACCGCCCTTCCGAGCTTACAACGAGAGAAGGTGTGTAAACGCATTGGGCGAGTATAGCTTTGTTCTTCCAGGAAATAGTGGAAGGCGCAACACCGTCCGTCCATCCCTCACATGGAGCCATCGCCCCCAACCATTGGCCTCTCAAGTTCTCCCATCAATATGAAGCAACTCTTTGTTCCCTGATACCTCACAGTCCAAGCGAACGTCTTTGCACAACCAAACTTCTTTTGATCGAGTAGGAGAGATAGAATAAGCTAATTAAAGAGACTACAAGTATGTGGAGCTAATATATCGAGGGAAGGTAAGATGTCGTATTCTTAAACCAGCGAAGGCCGGTGGTTGCATTGCCTATCCATCCACCAAACAATAAGTTAACATCTTTGTCATATTTTGATAGAAAGAAATTGAAGAATTCATGTGCTTCAGTTCAACGGTCTGTCTCGCTGCGTATGGTGGAAGTAAAAATAGATCTATATTTTAAATCACGCGTGCCAAATGTTCTATAGATGAGTGGATAGAGTGATTTGAGTACTTCTTCGTCCGATTTTTGTACGCCAATATTATTGAATTAGACCAAATTGCAACGCACCACTCGATTCATCATCGTACAATGATTGGACGAACAAATCGTACGCACATTGGTTCCGGTATGAATATTACTGCTTGGCTTTCATACCGTGTGGCTGTGACATACATTTTATTATATAAGTAAGACAAGCTCAACTTCAAGAAAGTTGAGCATGTAGACCTCAAGTGTTGCCCAAAAGTAAGACCAATTTCAGAAGAAGGGTGGCAAATTTTCTATTGCAATGGATGAGTGAATGGAGTGATTTGACTTCTTGTGCGTCCGATTTTCATATGACAATAGTCCTGAATTAGACCAAATTGCACCACACCACTGGATTAATCATCATACAACAATTGCACGAATAAATATCTTACGCACATTGGTTCTAGTATGAATATTACTGATTGGCTTTCATACCGAATCCCATACAGATGTCTAATAGAGCCACCACGTTAAGCCACATCATCTTAATTACTATCAGTATAGTTGGATCTGAAATCTATGGTTAGGATTTAAAAAGAGATTAGTAGTAACATAACAATGTACTCCCTCCGTCCCAAATTAATTGTCTCAAAGTTGGACAAAAGTAACAATAATTTGGGATGGAGGGAGTATTAGGTATGACACAATTATGTTGGAGAGGCTCCCATGTGCACCGTAATAAGTAACAATAATTGATTGGTTTTTTAAGACGTTGCTGCATATAATTGACCAATGAGGTAAATATGCCAACAACGCGTCCCTATAGGACTCCTACGGCCTACGAAAGAGAAATAGGGAAGCTTTTCTTCTGCACCGGCCGTTATGCAATCTGGTCTGCTTAGAAAATAGAAAGAGGACACGCCAAAAAGAAACGAAACAAAAGGAAGAGGAAGAGTATGCAATCGGGATTGTTTCATTTAGAAGCGGGATATACACTTATTGTAAAGGCTATGCCATACAAAGCTTCATTTTCACAAGCAGGAGTGAATTACTCACACACGTGTATAGAATAAATATTGCTCCTTTGTAGGGCGTGAATTGGCCAAATTAAGATAACAGAGTAGACAATTATGATAACTAGTCATCAACCCGTGCATTTGCACGGGCTAGATATTCTAAAAAACATGAAAGATTCTTAAAATGAATTAATTTTAAGATACTTAATACTTTACAACAAAAAACATTTCATTTGGTTGGCACAGTAAATAAAGGTACTTACATTTTTTCAGAATAAATTTATCACAGAGAATGTTAATTCATTTTGAAAGGCCAAACGCGATTGTAATGAAGTGTTTTACATGGTGCTAAGTACCTTTTTTACAGCACATAAAAAACATACATAGAACTCTTGTTATTCTACTTAAATACGTATAAGAAAATTTGACTCTATAAAGCATTCTCGTGTTTGTGATCATAAAAAATAACACTATGTAACATCATTGATATCTGCACAGCTTGGGATTTTACAAATGGATGAAAGAATGGGTGAAAATGCATGCGCTTAGGTTTCAGGAAGGTAGGTAGATAGGCCACAAAATTATCGAGACACTAAAATTATATGGTATGTTTGAATATGCAATATGGTAAAACACTGAGACGTTTTTTTTTTGCAGTAAATGCACCCTAATATAACAAAGCCGCAACTTGAAAACATTCTGTGACATTGCTTTTTAGTGCATGCAATTCCTATATTCTGCCATGTTTTTCCGAAAATAAGTTCTTGTGCAGAAATACAAAGTTGAGTTGCCCTCCCAAAATTACGATCTTGAGCTGATACCACTAAAATTAGGGAGCAAAGATAAACTTGGAAATACATCTAAATATATCTTCTACCAGTTGGGTTCTGCAATTATTAGTTCATAGATATATATCATCTTCTATCTATTCCACTATGGAGTCCTCAACTTAAGAACCTTCTAAGCCCCACCTCTCGAGTGGCCTGAACACTTTTGCCAAACCATAAAGATAGCCAGATATTTTGCTACAGTACACAACAATTATTTTTTCGGCATGGTCCACATAGAAAAAATAACCTATAAATGAATGATATACAAATATAAGAAAGTATGGTATAGGAATACATCTATAGGAACAAAATTAAAATGGAAATTGTGGCATGAGATTGTAGAAATGCGTTAAATTTGTGAACTACCTTCTATCAAAAATAGTACACACAACAATTAGTGAATTTAGTTAATGATTTTTTGTAAAGACACGGTTGTACATATATTAAAAAAAAATCAAACGAACCATGTGAGCACTGCTAATTATTATAAGAAGGACAAAAGGCTAATCGGGAACTGACATATAGCTATATACCAAGATCGAAACTAAGACTATGCGACATAATCATAAATAGGGAAGCTAGCTGTTGGCAAGCAGCAGAATCTACACTCGGTATATCTTATATCTCTAAGGCAATATTATTAGATAGAACTTGCACGGTTGGACCGAGGTTTAGGCATGTCTCTCATAATCAAATCAACGCTTTAACCTAGAGAGTGCAAATAACACTTCAACATATAGCCGTGAAGTAATACTAAATATCAGCCAAAACATTGTTAATCCAGTACAGAGAAGAAGTCGGCCTAATGGAGACGTTGAGCAAAACAGGAGCAATTTTTATGTGTTCTGCTCATCCAGGGATCAAGTTAAGTTGCAAGGCAGATTAAACTTGCAGGGTGATGCAAATTTGAGTAAAATCTGATGAGAACATACATGAAAATTTATAGCAAAATACTTACTGGTTGTACCAAGCCTGGCAGCCTGGCCTTCCGACGTGCAAATAAAATAAGTCTTGCCGAGAATCCGGCCGGTGCCGACATAGTGCTGTTCAATGCAGACTGAACGCTCCTCTTCTCATAGTCTGTGGAAGCCCTCTGCCATTAATCTTGGAGGAACCAAGAGCTGGATCGGTAATCTCAACAGAGAAACACAATGCCCCCATGGGTTAGAATTCGTACATGCAACATCACGTTTTTCCAATCCTCACCAAAATCGGGAAATTGCAAGCTTTAGAGGTATACCTTTTTCATGCATGTGATTAGATTGATTCTTTCAACAAAAAAAAATGCCACAGGATGGATCTAGAGAGATTGCTGTGGTTGTTCTTGCGCTCTTCGAAATTGCATCCCATCAGCTTCCCGAACAAATTGTCTGCTTCCTCCATATTATAGAATCTGACAATCAAATTGCATGCACGATATAGGGACCTTGATTCCCGCTGATTGATTGTGCAGCCATGCCTATGCTTGGTTCTATCTCATCCGACTCCTAATCTGCGAGCGCTTCTGTAAGGACACATGTCTCATATCACAGCGGACTACCAGGAGTTATCAGGGCGCTGCATCGGATGGAAACTTGGTTGTCTGCGGCTGCGGAGGCACACAATTCACACGACGCGGAGAGGTCCCTCGGAGGAACATGCCCCTGACTACGGCGGTCAATGCAATGGCTGCTGTTTGCCAGATCGATATTCATCATCACCTAGAAGGTTTTCCTTGAGTGAGAACGGCGGACATGCGCTATGATTTTTTTTTTAATTCGATGGCCATCCATGTATCTTTGAAAAATCAGATTGTTAATTCTTTCTAGACCATAAGGTTTCTACCTAGATCCTAACCGCCTCCTCATTTATAGTTCTTTTGCATCTGCGATGCTAGAGTTTTGTTCACGTGTCCTTGCAGACTTTGTTTCCGGCAGTTGATAGTACCGGCCGGCCGGCCGATCGTTGACAACCAACCTGATATCAGTAGGACCAATAGTCCAGATCGTTACTGTTTAATTTTGTTTCGGTCTTCACACGTACAATTCTATGGAATCCCATCGTGCCAGATTATTTGTAACGTCCTACATTACGTTGTTCCACACGGTTAATCCTAGCCGCAAAATCTTAATCCAACTGCTCAATTAATCTTAATGATGTGGATTAACGTAGAAGCTTAAAAGGATTGGAGTAAATATAAGATTTCATATCGTTGGGTTTAAAATCGACACTACTATGTGATATACAGTGAGGTCTGGAATGAGAACCGGAACAATAGCAATTCAACGTAGTTATATCTATGCTCTATTTTTGTCATTTTTGTGGGAAAAATTGCTCCTGGAGGCTGCAGGCCAGCTGCAATATAGTTAGTCTAGGAAGGGATGCATATACTTCAATGCTAGAAAAAAAAGAAACATATTTGGCTCCCGGCTTTCCGTGAATTTTTTTCAAATATCATATTTATAAGTTTTAAAAAACATAAAAGAAAAATTCTACGTGTTCTATATGATGTATCCCGCAAAAATCAAGTATGAAATACTTTACATTTGAGTTATAAAAACGAAATATATCTGGATCTAGACATAAACACTTCCAAATCTTCAAAATATACAAGATTTTTTAATTTTTGTATAGCCCATAATACACGTATTTTAAGAAAGATGTTCTCCATTAAAAAAATTGTTTACCACAATATATCCATAATTGTTTCAAATTAACTGTCGAAGTTAGACAAAATTGGATGTATATAATTCTAAATTATATCTAGATACATCCATTTTTGTTCATCTTTGTGACACTTAAATTGAGACAGAGGGAGTATAATAATTTCCTTATGTTCAAATCTCATATGATTGATGGAAAAAGCAAAATCAAACTGGAAAGTTGACAAATCAGAAGTTATTAAAGATTTCACCATTACACGTGATATCTTACTTAGAATCACATTTTTATGTCCTATTCGACATCTCGTTTTTGGTGGTCATATAATTGTGTTATTTCTAATCATGTATTATGAATATTTTACTAAACCATTAAAATTATGATACGCTAAAGATGTTGCCGTCGCATTTGCGAGGGCCACTGTGCTAGTTTTATTATAAAAGTAAGAAAAGATCAACTTTAAGACCATTGAGCCCGTAGACCTGAAGTGTTGCCCAAAAGCAAGACCAATTTTAGAAGAACGGTGGAAAATATCTATTAGTAGTACTTTAAAGATACATTATGTCTTAAGCGTGAGAAAAAGTGAACCGTAAACATTAATTACTACTTCGTACATTATTTTTATGGGTTTTAAACTTGAGAGCTCTTGTTTCCACAAGTATGTTTGGAAAGGGAAATTGCGAAAAAAATTGTGATTTTGAAATTGCAAAAAACTTTAGAGCGTCCTTCGAAGCTACAGTATTTTTTTTCTTAACCTCAAGATGAAAACCAAGACTGACACAACCGAAAATAATCATTCTTCCCCAAATTCCAATGTCATCAACCATATGATCTTTTTCCGGTAACTTTGACTTCACAGCGGCCGGTGTTCTCACAAAGGCCGCCTTGACTATGAGAAGCCAATGTAACAAGTAGGATAAATTCATTAATGACAAGAATATGGAAAAAAAATCGGTTAAAATTCCGTGAACAATGCCAGGGAACCCTGAACATCGCCATTTAGCTACTCTACTGAATTTAGGCCAAGAGGATGGAGTTTTGCTTGTTGAGTCTAGCATGGATCCGTACTTGAGTGGCGCAAAGTGTAGAGCCATGACAACGCCCGCGGCAAGTTACACATTCGTTTTCATCAACCACCAGTGATGTGCATCGACATTATCCAAATGGTTTGTGGTCCAATCTTTCATGACACACCGTGTTGACAACTTTAGTCGGTCAATAGATGAATCTACTCCACGATACGCAAAAACAGATTGAAAGTATCAGCAATAAAAATCATGCATGCCTCGATCTTGGTACCCCATCTCGAGTGAACCTGATGATACACTCAATCCTCAAACATAACTTGATCCAAAAAATCCTAGCAACTAGCTCTCTTATATAAGAGGACAACCCCTAGTCGTTTTGGACATACTAAAATCCCAACTGCACCTGACTAAGCCATCCTTGTTTAAGAATGACTCGACTGTAACACAATTGACACGCGGGCCTAGTTGACCAAAACCTTAGACGTATACAGAACATACTAATTTCAGGTGTATCTTGGCGGCAGGTAGCCCCATATGAACTCCTTCGGACACATCACACACCCATGAAGTAAGAAACATGGCTGTCACGACTTCAATCTTCAGATTGCGTGGCAGGAACATAAACAACAACGATGTCTTGACAGCGTCAGTAGCATGTAAACGAATATAAACAAACTCATAGGAGGTGACCTATGAACCAGACTTGGTCGTCTTTAGTGAAAATAATTGTGAATGATCTTATTATTCCTTCGTTCCTCCAAATCCAAGCATCCTTTAATGCATCTCTATATGTCAAGTGTCTCATCTATGGGTGCACGGAAAACTATTCTGAAAAGATATGCAAAATATAATAAGTTAGGGCACTATACAAGCATGTGGAACAAATATATCGAGCTAAAACAATATACATTATTCTTATACAAGGGACGGCTTATGGTTGCATTGAATACCCATCCATCACACATAAAAAATGAAGATTTTCCTGTTTTGCGGAAATAACTCGTGTCTCAGCACCCGTTTGTTGGTTACATTCAACCGTGTAGCTCTCTATGTCCGGTGGAAGGAAAATACCTATACTTTGAATGACACATGACCAAGAAAATAGTACTCCCTCCATCCCGATATACAAGGCACCTAAGCGAACTGGCACAAAAATTATCGCAAATAATTTGGACCCTTGTACCCTGCCTCTGTTGATTACGGTTATAGCCTTGCCAGTAAACACGCCCAATTCTATGGATTTTCTTTCCTCCTTGCTGACAGAGTAATAATAAGTATATACTTGAACCCATCCATCGCTACCTCCAATACTGAATCCCGCTGGAGAGATGCCTCCCGCCATGCTCTGAAGTCTGATCAAGGAGGCTCTAGAGGATGCATTTCTTTGTTTTCTACAAGTTTAATCCATGAAAAATAACAGTACCATATATATGTGTGTATAGAGGATCATATTTACTGAAAACATTAAGCAAAAAATATTGGTGCATGGGCAAGAAAAAATAACCTAGTAATATGCTGCTAGCAAAAAATATTGGTGTATGTATAGAGGATCATATCACTGGTAGAAAATAGGCCTACAGTCCCGGTTCGCCAGGACCATTAATCCCGTCCGGGCAACATGGACTAGCTATGCGCGACTAAATGCCCCCCCCTCACTGGTAGAAAATAGGCCTACAGTCCCGGTTCGCCAGGACCATTAATCCCGTCCGGGCAACCGGGACTAGCTATGCGCGACTAAATGCCCCCCCCCCTATAGTCCCGCCACTTACGGACCGGGACTAAAAGCCCGTCCACGTGGGCGCTAGGGGTCCGTTGCGGCGGAGGACCTTTAGTCCCGGTTCTTGTGGTTAACCGGGACTGAAAACCTGCGCAGGTTTAGGGTTTTAGGCCCCCTAAACCTGTTTCCTTTTTAATTTGTTTTGTTTTAATTTCAGTACACATATTCATGCATATATATATATATATATGAAATATCAAACAAGGAGAATTCAATAGGAATATATAATATATATTCAATATCGGGTGACCATATATACAACCTCGAACAAGTTTCCATATTACACAATTAAGATGGACGAGCATACACAAATTCGCCCAAGTTTCAAAGTACTTAGGGCTTATACATGCGTATAAAAGTCATCGTCGGTGGACGAATGGAACTCTCCTTTCTTCTGGATGACATGCCTAAGGAAAAATCCTGCTATTTCCTCTTGAATTGGTCGGAAGCGAGCTTCTGGAGTAAGCGCCCTCCGCAAGTTATTGAGACCCTTCCGCGTTTCCTCGTCCTTCTTCCTCTCAGATATTTCTTTCCGTATGTTCTCACAGACATAGTATCCACATAGACCGGTCCCCGGTGGCTGCTTATCCACACCTTTGACCACATTTTTAAATTTTAGCGCATCTTTGAATTCACCGACATGTTGAAGTGAGAGCCGTCTCCAAACTCTACAATGCAAATAAAATTAAATGAACAAGGGAGTTATTAGCTTAGAAAATGAACAAAAGAGACCGATCGATATAGAGCGCAAATGATTGAAAAATAATTACTTTTGCATCATTTTTCTCATGTCGACCCAAAGATCTGTATTTGAATTCATAGAGTCAATGATGAAAACTATGGACTTGTGAAGATCAATTTTTAGCAGAATCCAGTGGTACCTGCGGACACATTAGATGCAGAGTCATGCATAATTTATCGATTGGACATACCATGCATGGAGTAAACAAAAGATAATGGGAACATGAGAGAAACACTCACCCAAAATGGTAAGGAAATAGAATATATCTTTTGGATTCATGCTTTTTAAAAAAATTGTACAAGTCTTTCTCCACGTCTATGGGGTGACGTTCTAACATAGTTCCATTAATGATTTGTGGGTCAATGAACCCAACATCATGGATGAGTCTTACTTTGCATTCCCAAATCTTCAATCTGCATAATAGCGTACGGAACAATATAGTTAGGACAATATATATATATATATAGTGTAGGCAATGAAGAACGAGATGAGGTAGAAATAAATCACTTACAGAACGTAGCAACTCAGGATAGATTTGTCGAGCTCACGCATATTGAACAGCTGGAACAATTCACTCAACTCAACTGTTACAGAGTACTTTTTGGTGTGATGCTCCTCTGTATAATCCACATACACATATTCTTTGTCGGTAAATGTTATGAAATCTTTGTACCAACGTAGCAGACTTTGCATTAGTGGTGGTAGATCCTTTTCCTTCGCAGGCTCGACGAGAGGCCCTTTCTTCACATATTTTAATGCTACATCAGCCACTGGCATATCGTCCATGTCTAAAAAGGCACGAAGAGACATACCGGCCTCGGACGCATTTTGCATGGCAGTAGCTACAGTCAATCCCATTGCTGTCACAGCATTTATGACCTCGGGGTCATGTTCCGGAGCGGCTTTCACTATGAGGGGGGATATCGATTGTTTACTCTGCATCCCGAGCTGGGCAACTTGTTTCCCGCTTTGTATCATTTTTGCTTTTTTTTTCTCCTCCTCCAATATTCCTGCTTGCTTACGAAGTTCAATATCATAGTCTTTAGGCAAATTCTTCACGGATTGGGACACTGTCGATAAAAAATCCGTAGCCCAATAGTCTACAATCGGAGGGAATACTTCCTTGGGCTCAGGCTCCTTTAGCGCCTTCAGTTTGCCCTTCCATTTCTCAACGTCAGCCTTCACGACCAATTTGGTTTCAGCATCACTAAGTTCCCAAGGCCTTGGGGTGAGAGGCTTCAGTGATGGCTCCGGTACCCGTGTGGTCTTAGGTACATAAGGGTCCGGGTTAATAGACCAAGAGCGGGTTCCCTTGTTGGCCGCCTGCTTCTGTTTCTTCGCTGGAGGAGGAATGGGGGGCGACGTCTGCTTATCCTCCGGAGGAGGAATGGGGGGCGACGTCCGCTTATCCTCCAGAGGAGGAATGGGGGGCGACGACGTCTGCTTTTCCTCCGGAGGAGGAATAGTGGGAGACGTCTGCTTTTCCTCCGGAGGAGGAATCGTGGGCGACGGCTGCTTAACCGCCGGAGGAGGAAGATCGGGGGACGGCGTCGAATGGCGTGAAGGAGGCGTAGGTGAACCAGCACTAGCACCACCACCACCACCAGCACCTGCACCATCGTAGGGGGGTGGACTTGTTAGCCTTGGCGTCTCGTCTGGAAACACTATGTACTTCTTTTTCCATAGAATGAACTGGCGCTTGACATCTCCAAGTCTTCTCTCCCCTTCGGGTGTAGCTATGTCAATCTCCAGGTCCTCAAACGCTTGGACTATGTCTTCCACCGTGACACGAGCATAGCCATATGGAATGGGGTTGTTGTGATGGAGTGCTCCAGGTGTATAGGGTAAAGCACTGCCGGTAGCCACCTTCATGGAAATGTTCCCCACGGGATAATGCAGATCACATTCTTTCATCTCCTTTACGTCATCCACGGGGTAGTGAGGCTCCGGTGCACGACTCTCGATCATCGGTGCATTAGCACCTGCAGTCGGGGCCTCCGTGGAAGCCACGCTGCTTCTCCGCTGCTGGCTTCCGAGATCCGTTGCATGTTCTTGATGCGGCCCTGCAGCCGACGCTTTTTCTTTCTCAAGTATTCCCGCCACGACCTTCTTCAGGTCAGAAACTTCCATTGCAAGATTCGCCAGTTCATCTGCAGCCCGGTCCGTACCTCTCCTACGGCTTCTGTAACAGTACGGGTCACCCTCCTGGGAAAACCCTACTTTCCACGGCATTCTGCCTTTGCCTCGTATATGTCCTCCGTGTTCAGGATTTCCGAGGGCAACTGTCAGTTGGTCTCTCTCTCTGTTGAATGTGATCTTGCCCTGTTGAGCTTTGGTCATTGCGTCAACAAGTTCTTTTGTGGGAGCAAACTTTTTCTGCCGGTGAACACACTCCCCTGTCTCCGGGTCTAGCGATCCTCCATTCCCGTACCACCACATTTTGGCTCTTTCGTCCCATCCCTCTGTACCTAGACGGATTCCTCTTGCCCTTAGGCCGTCCTCCATTGCCTGCCACTTAGGCGCCGAAACGCGGTATCCTCCTGGCCCCATAACATGATGGTACTGTTTCTTTTTCGCATTAGCCTTATTTTTTGCCGACATTTCCTTGAAATGCTCCGATTTATGTTGCGTCACAAATTCTGTCCAATCATCTCTCAGTTTCTCATATTGTCCAGTGAAAATCGGAGTCTTGCCCTGGCTGACATATTCACGGAACAATTTTTTCTTGAAGTTCCGGAATGCTTCGGCCATCTTCTGAAGAGCGAACTCTTTGACTGTCCTCCTCCTCTCACGTCCACCCGGAACGTCCTGACCGAATTCATCTTTTTTGTTGTATTCCGGAGGTAGAATGAAATGTGCAATAAGCTTTCTAAACATAATCTTTTTCGTTCTCTTGTCGACATAACTGAAACCAATACGTGCTTTCTTTGGCTCCTTCCATTCCTGGACGGTGATCGGGACGATGTCTCTAACAATGACTCCGCATTGGTTGATAAACTTTGTGGTGTGCTGTAGGGGCTTGCCGATTTCACTGACTGATTCGATGGTATATATTTCGGAATCTTTCATCGTCTTGGATTTGCCACGCTTTGTCATACTAGATCCGACCGAGGGCTAAAATAAGAAAGAGAGTCGCGCGCGTTAGTCTTTGCAATTGGACCGAGGGCTAAAATAAGACCGAGGGCTAAAATATATACCTCGCCGGAGGTGGTTGTTCTTTGCAATTGGAGATTTCGTTTGTCGACGGTTGACCTCCGTCATCAATGTCCATTCCTTCACCTCCTTGATCATCGACAATGTCTGTTCCTTCTTCACCTCCTTGATCATCGACAATGTCTGTTCCTCCTTCACCTTCTTGATCCTCAAGGTTCAGATAAGAAGAGATTACATCATCGTCAATGTCTGTTCCTCCTCCGGCTATGATATCTAATATATAACCTTCAGCCACCTGTTCCGCCGTCAGGTCTCTATTGTCTGCCATATGTCACTCCTGCAGACATGCATGTAGTAAAAATTAATTAAGTATATAGGAGACTTAGCAAATATTGTCGTAGAAAGAGGGAAAACAGATTGGTAGGGTCGCTCAAATGACTTGGAGAACCCCATAGCTAGGTTGCATTTGCTTTTCTGGTCATTTTGGTATATTATACTTAATATTCTGAATTTATTGAATTAAAACTTACTTTCATTATTTTAATGAATTTAACTCAAATTCAAATATGGTCTCATTTTAAACTTTGTCAAACATGAATGATAATGATATAAACAGATAGCTTACATTTTTGTGAACATTTTGCATATTTTTCCATAATTTTTGGAATTATAAATTAAAAGTTATTTAATTTAGAAGATTTAATTATGTTCTGTAATTCCATATACAGTGGGCCCCACGTGTCATGATGACGTCATTAAAAAAAACTCGTCAACACGTGGCCAGGTGACGTCATGATGACGTCACCCCTGGCGTCACACGGTGGCCGGCGGTGGCAGTTCAGGCTCTCGGGTCTCCGGCGATTCCGACGATTCCGGCCACGGGGGAGGGAACGGAGATGGGGAGGAGGCCACTGTGGTGCTCGCCACGGGGGAGGGGACGGAGATGGGGACGAGGCCACGGCCACTGTTGTCTCGCCGGCGGCGAATCTGGCCGCGGTAGCGAGCGCGAGGGCGGCGCGTTCTCAGTTCGTGGTCGCCGTTCGAGGGCGGCGCGTTCGCGCGTGATTCGTGGTCTCCGTTCGATGGCGTTCGCGCGTTGGATCTAGGGCGACGGCGACGGCCCGCGGGGAACCTACCGGAGAGACGGCGACGGGACGGGGGCGGAGCAGGGTGGAGGCGGTGGAGAGAAGGGCTCGACGACGGCGACGGCGACGGCGATGGAGACGGCGCGGTCCTCTGCGCGGGCGACGGCGACGGGGCAGAAAGACGAGCAGGCGCCGGCGCGAGGGAAGAAGAGGGTTTGTGACTTAGAAAATTTTGGGGCAGGAAGGCATCGCACATATATAGTTCCAGCCTTTAGTCCCGGGTGGTGTCACGAACCGGGACTAAAGGTCCCCTGGGGTACCATCCGCGGGCCTTTAGTCCCGGTTGGTGTCACGAACCGGGACTAATGGTGAAAATTTTCGCGGCTTTCTCGTTCCCGCGCAGAACGAGCCTTTAGTCCCGGTTCGTGACACGAACCGCGACTAAAGGTGGTTATTCGAATAGAAAGAATAGATGCGTGCAACCTTAAAAATACAAATAATATATCAGAAAATTCAGAAAAATAAAACTAATTCTTTCTCCAATCTTAAAAATACAAATAATATATCAGAAAATTCAGAAAAATAGAACTAATTCTTTTTCCAATCTTAAAAATTCCCATAGATAAAAAAGGCAGTACATAATGGCAAGAGTGGATCTAAACCTAAACGGAGAGCATAGATGCATGCATGATCTGATATCTGCTGCTAGTCATACACCTGCCTAGGCCTACGACATGAGAAAATTCAGAGCCCAGGACTGGGCCTGAGGGTAGCGCAGGCGGGGGTTATCGCCGGCCCTGATGTAGTCCATGACGCTCTGTAGAGTCCGGCCGGACCACCATAGCCAACGACCGGCCTCGTGAAAGTTCCCAGGAGGCAGGCCGTCCTCCTCATACCTGGCGAGCGCCCTCTCACGCCGATTGATGAAGAAGGCATCCCAAGTATGTTGGTTATCGGGATGCCAGCTGGGATCTCTCCGCTGCTCCGGCGTGAGCTCGTGGTAGTAATGGTTCGTGATGGCCGCCCGACGTGCCACACCTTGAGGAAGAGGAGGGACCGGCACTCCTCCGGCGCTCAGCATCCAACCGGCGGGAACACTGTAGCCGGGCGGGCAGGGGTAGTTCGAGGCGGAAAGTGCCTCCGCCTGGATGAATGTTAGAGTGGGTACGGTAGAAGCCATGAGAGAGTGGTGAGTTTGTATGTGTTTATGCCAATGGTGTGGCAATGCACATATATATAGCGAGAAGAAAACATCCCTTTAGTCCCGGTTGGGGACACCAACCGGGACTAAATGGGTTAGGGTTTCGTTTGGACCAATCAGATAGAATCACACGGATCGTGTGTTTCTTTAAAGCGCTTGTGAGTCGTTGGATCCGGGGTGTGTTTCTTTTGAGCTGTTGTGAGCCGTTCGATCAGGGCTACGGTGTGTTTCTTTCGAGTTGTTGTGAGCCGTTGGATGAGGTGGTTTCTTAACCGTTGGATCAAAACCCTAGCACAACACTTTGTGAGCCAGAGGACCCTATATATAGCCCACCTTCATACACCGGTCAGTTCATCGAGCAAATACAAAACATCCGGATTCGCCATCATACGTCCTGCCGTGCATTTGGTATGCATACTGCACCCAGTAGCCACGGTGGGGCTGTATGATGGCGATACCGATTGTTTTGTTCTACATCCCCCTTTAAGGTTTGATACATCATATATTCAGTTTATCGAGCAAATACAAAACATCCGGATTCGCCATCATACGTCCTACCGTGCATTTGGTATGCATATTGCACTGAGTAGCCACGGTAGGGCTGTATGATGGTGATACCGATTGTTTTGTTCTACACCCCCCCTTTAACACATCCATCCATGCTTGGGTCAGTGTTCACTTTGAGCTCGGGTAGTAATGTGCAACTATTTGCTTGGTTGTGTTAGGGTGGCGCGTGGCGCGGGAATTGTGACGCGTGGCGCGGGAGTTGCGACGCGTGGCGCGGTAGTTGTGACGCGTGGCCAGGAGGGCGCGGTATAAACTGTCGCGCCTCGAGCGCGTCTTCTCCTCTCCACGCACCGTCGCGCTTCCACCATGCCTCCGAGGAGGAACAGCACCACCGGCTTCGGCGGCGTCCGAGCACGGCAGAACGGAATGTTCAGCGCAGATATCCGCTGGGGGGACGACCGCATCCCCCTCGGCACCTTTGCGACGGCGGCGGAGGCAGCCCGCGCCTGGGACGCGGCGGCCTGGCGCCTCAACCGCCCGCGGTCGCTAATGAACTTCAACGACTGCCACACCGTCTGGGAAGCGGAGGCCAGGGCGCCGAAGCCGCAGATCATCACTGCCGCCGACCACCTCCACCTCCGCCACCGCGCCTTTCAGGGCCTAGTCGACGCCAGGGAAGACCGCGTCGTCCGCGAGTATTACCGGAACAACCCGGGGGAGGAGAGCGCCGACGAGGAGCTCTGGCAGACCCGCGCGGCTCAGCGGGCGGAGCGCCGCCTCGAACGCCACCTCGCGTTAGATGCCGCTCGGGAGGCGAGGACGAGGGCGCTGCAGGAGCTTCGTCGGGCCGACCGCGCCGGCGAAGTCTGGGCCTCCGACGATCCGAGGTGGGGGCCTATCTCGGACATACCATCATGCACCTCCGACGACGACGAGGAGGTCACGGACGAGTTCGGCGACGATGATGACCCGGAGGAGGTCACCGACGAGTTCCCCGACGACGCCGGCGAGGAGTAGTGTTCGTCTGTTTTCTCTTTTTAATAAAAGAATTTGCATTCCGGCGACACTGCGGCGCGCTAGCGCGTCTGTTTTCTGTTTTTAGTAAAAGTTTGGTACAATAAATTAATTAGAGATAATATAATTCAAAATGATCCATTAAACATGATCCATTCAACAAAGTTTGGTACAATAAATTATTACACATCAATTCTTCCCTTGTGTCCCCGCTTTCTTACGATTTGGACGTATCCATGGAGCATCCTCATCATTTAACTTAATGCTTGGGTCAGAGTTCACTTTGAAGGGCGGAATTTCACCAAACATATTATAATCTTCTGACATGTCTGTCTTGTCCTCCACTCCCACGATGTTTCTTTTCCCTGAAAGAACAATGTGACGCTTTGGATCATCGCATGATGCACTGATCGTTTTCTTATCTTTCCGTTTCCTCGGTTTGCTACTCATGTCCTTCAAATAGAAAACCTGAGCGACATCTTTGGCTAGGACGAATGGTTCGTCAAGGTAACCAAGATTGTCGAAATCCACCATTGTCATTCCGTATTGCTCGTCCACCTTTACCCCACCTCCTGTTAGCTTGAACCATTTGCACCGGAACAAAGGAACCTTAAAATAGGGTCCATAGTCAAGTTCCCATATCTCCTCTATGTAACCATAATATGTGACCTTTTGCCCAATCTCGGTTGCTGCATCAAAGCGGACACCACTGTTTTGGTTGGCGTTCTTTTTATCTTGGGAGATCGTGTAAAATGTATTCCCATTAATCTCGTACCCTTGGAAAGTCGTGATAGTCGAAGATGGTGTCTTGGCCAACATGTACAGCTGATCTTCAACATCATTGTCATTCATTAAATGTTTTCGCAACCAACTGCCGAAAGTCTCCATGTGGGCCTTTCTAATCCATGATTCAGGCTTCCCCGGGTTGTTCGAGCGTAAAATATTCTTGTGTTGCTCGAAGTACGGAGCCACCAAGCTCGAATTTTGCAGAACTGTGTAGTGTGCTTCAGTCATAGAATGACCGTCCATACATATCGTTGATTTCCTTCCGATCGTGCCTCTTCCACTTAGTCTCCCCTCGTGCCGCGATTGAGGAATACCAATCGGCTTAAGGTCAGGAACATAGTCAATACAGAACTCAATTACCTCCTCATTTCCATAGCCCTTTACGATGCTTCCTTCTGGCCTAGCACGGTTACGAACATATTTCTTTAATACTCCCATAAACCTCTCGAAGGGGAACATATTGTGTAGAAATACAGGACCGAGAATGGAAATCTCTTCGACTAGGTGGACCAGGAGGTGCGTCATAATATCGAAGAAGGATGGTGGAAACAGCAACTCAAAACTGACAAGACATTGGACCACATCGTTCTGTAACCGTGGTAGATCTTCTGGACTGATTACCTTCTGAGAGATTGCATTGAGGAATGCACACAGCTTCACAATGGCTACTCGAACATTTTCCTGTAGGAGGCCCCTCAAAGCAATCGGAAGCAATTGCGTCATAATCACGTGGCAGTCGTGAGACTTCAGGTTTTGGAACTTTTTGTCCGCCATGTTTATTATTCCCTTTATATTCGACGAGAAGCCAGACGGGACCTTCATACTGCTCAGGCATTCAAAAAAAATGACCTTCTCTTCTTTCGTAAGAGCGTAGCTGGCACGACCTTGAAACCATTCCGGATGCCGGTCATCTGGGTCTTTCAAAAGTTGCTGATCCCGCCGTGCTTCCTTTGTATCCTTTGTCTTCCCATACACGCCCAAGAAGCTTAGCAGGTTCACGCAAACATTCTTCGTAACATGCATCACGTCGATTGCAGAGCGGACATCTAGGACTTTCCAATACTGTAGCTCCCAAAATATCGATTTCTTTTTCCACATGGGTACGTGCCCGTCAACTCCCTGCGGAACTGATTGTCCGCCAGGACCCTTTCCAAAGATGACATTCAAATCCTTGACCATATCAAATATCTCAGCTCCAGTACGTTCCGCAGGCTTCGGCCGGTGATCTGCCTTGCCGTTGAAATGCTTGCCTTTCTTTCTTACGTTATGATTTCGGGGAAGAAATCGACGATGACCCAGGTACACGTTCTTCCTACAGTTATCCAAAAATACACTTTCAGTCTCATGTAAGCAGTGCGTGCATGCTTTGTATCCCTTATTTGACTGTCCAGAAAGGTTACTGAGAGCAGGCCAATCGTTGATGGTTACAAAAAGCAACGCTCGTAGGTTAAATTCCTCTTCTTTGTGCTCATCCCACACAGGTACACCAGGTTTGCCCCACAATTGTAAAAGTTCATCAACTAATGGCCTTAGGTACACATCGATGTCGTTGCCGGGTTGCTTCGGACCTTGGATGAGCACTGGCATCATAATGAACTTCCGCTTCATGCACAACCAAGGAGGAAGGTTGTAGATGCATAGAGTCACGGGCCAGGTGCTATGGCTGGAGCTCTGCTCGCCAAAAGGATTCATGCCATCAGTACTTAGACCAAATCTTATGTTCCTCGCGTCAGCTGCAAAATCTTTGAACTCTCTGTCGATCTTTCTCCATTGCATTCCATCAGCGGGGTGTCTCAACTCCCCGTCGGACTTACGGTCCTCTTTGTGCCATCGCAACAACTTGGCATGCTCTTTGTTCCTGAACAGGCGTTTCAACCGAGGTATTATAGGAGCATACCACATCACCTTGGCGGGAACCCTCTTCCTGGGTTTCTCGCCCTCAACATCGTCACCAGGGTCATCGCCTCTGATCTTATAACGCAATGCAGTGCATACAGGGCATTCATTCAAATCCTCGTATGCACCGCGGTAGAGGACGCAGTCGTTAATGCATGCATGTATCTTCAGAATCTCTAAACCTAGAGGGCACACAACCTTCTTTGCTTCGTACGTACTGGCGGGCAACTCGTTATTCTTCGGAAACATATTCTTCAACATTTTCAGCAAATTTTCAAATGATGAGTCAGGTACACCTTCCTGTGCCTTCCATTTCAGCAAATCCAGTGTGGAGCCCAGCTTTTTCAGACTATTGTCGCATCCTGGGTACAGTGACTTCGTGTGATCCTCTAACATGCGATCCAAATTCTCCCTCTCCTTGTCAGTTTCGCAGCGTCTCCGTGCATCAGCAATGGTCCGACCAAGATCATCAGCGGGCTCATCATGTGCCTCTTCTTCACCTTCACCAAACCCTTCCCCACCTTCAGCATCATCCTCCATGAAAGTATCACCGAAAAGGTCATGATAGTTGAAATCGATATCATCCTCTTCTTCATCTTCTTCCATTCTAACCCCTCTTTCTCCATGCTTGGTCCAACAATTATAGCTTGGCATGAAACCGTGCCGAAGCAGGTGCATGTGAACGACTCTTGAGGAGGAGTGACCCTTCTCATTCTTACATTCAGCACATGGACACATAATAAAACCTCGCTGCTTGTTCGCATTTGCCACTACGAGGAAATCTTTCAAACCCGTAGTGAACTCACCGGAGAGTCGGTTACCGTACATCCATTGCCGATTCATCTGCATTATTAACCATCATGCATCTGTTAAACTAACTAGCTAGCTGGAAATAATACAAATCATGAAAGGTTCAAGTTGCTAACCGCGATCACGGAGGTAAAATAAATGAAAACGCTCAAGTGTGTTTCATGCTATGGGGCATTTCATCGAACACCTTGTGTGCATAGTAGGAACCAAAAGCATACCCACCACCCCCTTGTGAATATTGTGAGCAAATGTGGCCAAGTGCAGCGAGCTGAGTCCTATATATAGGGATGGGCCTTTAGTCCCGGTTCACCTGGACAACCGCGGCTAAAGGCCGTGGGGCCGGCCCGAGGACCTATTAGTCCCCGTTGGTCTGGCCAACCGGGACTAAAGCCCCTCCCCTCCGCCAGCTGTGGGCCGAGCGCGCTGGGCCCAGACTATTGGTCGCGGGTCTCGTCCCGAACCGTGACTAAAGACCCCTATGGTCGCGGGTCCATTATTTTGGGGACTAATGGGGGCGTACCGAAGGCCTATTTTCTACCAGTGTATACATGTGACTAGTAAAATAATTATGCTGCTAGCTGTAATAATTTGAATGTTTTGCCTTCTATCATCCCTGAACGAGGAGCCCACTCTCTCTTCCCCAAAGCCCACCTAGTAATATGCTAAACCAATTTGTAGAATGCCCATTTCCGGTGAAACCATGACTCAGAGACCAAAAGTCAATTTTTTCCGTCTACGCCATGTCGAGTACCAGAAGTTGGTAGACATGTGGAATTTTTTCTTGGTTGTGTTACGATAGGTCATAGTACACGGATAACCAAAATCTAGAACTACTTGCAATATTCTCTGTGTTTCGCTTAAAGGTGGAGTCTCGACCACTAAGTGTAGAACAGAGGGAGTACTTTTTCGAAAATATAATGGAATGAAAAAATCATGACTTATATAAATAACATTTCCATTAATGTAAAGTCTACTATTCAGTGTTTCGCAGTAATAGAAGTTTATACTCTATCTACCACTACTTTATAAAAGCTTGAAGTAGGGCATTTCGGATTTAAACTAACCGGACTCGACCATGAATCAATTTTAACCAGTCATGATATGTTTCACAAGCCCCTGTCTTCTAATGAAGAACAATGTTCCAAAAAACTGTTTTCATTTTCTGTCCACAAACAATCAATTATCTCGAAAACGTGTTCTTAGAAATATGCGAGAAATATTTGTGCCTAGTGTTATGACCACATTCATGACATAGTTTTTTTTTTTAAATGCACATATTGTGGACAAGAGTGCATCTTGGTATGCTGAACAATGTTGCCGAAGAGAAATTTTATTTTCTTTACGAGTGCCAAAAAGTTATTTTTTAAGCACATAATTTTATCAAATTGGAGAACTAAATTTATTACAACTATTAGAACATATTTTATGTTCAAATCTCCCTATCAATAGGTTTACATCCACCTCTTCTAACAAAGACGAGTTTCCACAGATTCAGCTCAATGGGGTCAAATTTAAAATACAGGTGTCACGCGGTTCGCACACGATTTTTCAAAAAAAAAACATTTTTAGATTCACAAGTAGCTATTTCATCAAAGATGCACCAAAATGTTGACAAGATTCATTCCTAACTACGAACGGTCATGTCCCCCGTTTTTAACATGATTTGAAACAGGCAGAAAAGGTTCAAAAAATTCAAAAAATAAATAAATAGAAAAACTTTACAATTTATCATTATTTGTGAACTAGTATCCATAAAAAATAATAATAAAGTTGAAATACGGAAATTATCACGAAAAAGTATTCACAAAAATGAGATAACAACTACAAAGATTCATGACTTTCGGCTCAAGTGACGAATGTTATGGCCACATCCATGACATAGTTTGTTAAAATTTTCCCATATTATACATAAACTTGTATCTTGGAACCACGAACAATATTGACGAACAAACTTTTATTTTTATTTGAATAAAAACATGATTTTTTATTTTTCTGAGTGCCAAGAATGCCTTTTATTGTGAAGCACCTACCAAAAATATGTTGATTAATTGGAGAACTAAAATTTTAAAATTTACCAGACCATATTATATCTACAACTAATCAAATTCATATCTCTAAAAAGATTTATATCGAACTCTTTTTAGAAATACAAGTTTTTACCGATTCAGTTGGAAGCGGGTCAAATTATAATTACAGATGGCTCGCGGTTTTCCTCATGATTTTTTGAAAAAAATCATTTTTGGGTTCACACATATCTATTTCATCAGATATACACCAAGATCTTCGCAAGATTTATCCCCTAATTACGAACGGTCATGTCCCCCGCTTTGACCGTGATTTGAAACCGTCATAAAGATAAAAAAAAATGAAAAACCTTATCAATGTGTCATTATTTTGACCTATTATCCATAATAAAATAAGAAACTTGGAATACGAAAATTATCGTGAAAAAATGTTCACGGAAATGCGCTATTATCTATGAAGATTCATGGCTTTCAGCCCAAATGAAGAATGCTATTGTTACATCCATGGCATAGTTTGTTAAAAAAAATCCCATATTCTACACAAGCATGTATCTTGGAACCACGAACAATGTTGACAAACAAAGTCTTATTTTATTTGAATAAAAACATCATTTCTCATTTTCTGAGTGCCAAACACTAGTAGGGAAAGCCTTATAGCCACCAGCTTATCGCTGCCGTACGTGTTTCTGGGTTAGCCAGCGCTATTACCGCTGGCGAACCCCATTTCCTGTTCGCCAGCGCTACACATACTACCGCTGGCGATCAAGCCAGATGGTTCGCCAGTGCTAAGAGTGGGACCCACTTGCGCGCGCACCAGCACCTCCCTTGAACTACCGCTGGCGAACAGGCCTGGGTGTTCGTCAGCGCTAAGATTACTACCGTTGGCGAACAGCCCTGCCTGTTCGCCAGGGCTGTTCGCCAGCGGTAACCTGGGCAGATAAGGCATAAGTGGTCCACCCCCACACTTTCCCCTCTCCACTCTCCCTTCTCCACCTTGTCCCCTCCTCTCTCTCTAGCTCGAATTTATGCCAATTTCTCCACCCTTGCACTCTCTTTTGAACCAACTAAAATTATTTTAGTTGGTGTATATATGTTTATCTCCCTCCTAACACCATTTCTACCCAAAGTTTTCCCTTCCTAGGCATCTAGATCTAGAATTACACCACCCTCTCTCTCCAAAGCTCCATAATTCTCCGGATATCATCGTGTAGCCATCTATTCATTTGAGGTGGGATGAATGCTAATATATAATTAAATGAGTTTGTATATGAATCTTGTCCGGATACACGCGATATGCTATATGTGTGAAATTTCACCGGATTCAAATATGGTCGTGTGATGGAGACTTTAAATGTGTGCAATTTGTTGTGGAATGAAATTGAGTAGCCAACTATCGCCGGAATGTTGATTCATTTCCGTCTCGGCATAGTTTGGCACTCCCTAATAACCTCCAATTTGTAGGAAGGTCATGCCGAATTTTTTCGTGAATACGACATGAAGTGAAATTTTGGATATGAAAATGAGTTGCCACTTTGCCGGAATGTTGATTCATTTCCGTCTCGGCAAAGTTTGGCACTCCTCTAACCTCCAATTTGTAGGAAGGTCATGCCGATTTTTTTCGTGAATATCGATATATATATTATGTTTGGTTCTAATATTAATTATATTGGCGCGCTCTCGTGCAGGCGACATATAATGGTGGTCGTTAAGAGTGAACGTGTCGTGAATAGTTACTTGAGACACGCGACAGAAGACATGTTACAAAATGGCCACAAGGAGATACGATGTCCATGTCGAAAGTGCAAACTAGGGGGCTTGCTCAATCCCTTTACCGGAGACTTGCTCAGTCACCTCCTCAGGTATGGTTTCATGGATGGGTATAAAAGTTAGTGGGTAAGTGATGATGAAGATGATGAAGTCCATGGGGCGGCGGTGGTAGGAAATGATGTGCAACAGGAGAATAACAACGATCGACTAGAACTACAACAGGACCAAGATCAGCCTCATGATCCCGCACATGATCATGGAGAAGATGCTGAACAAGACGTGGAAGAAGATCACGAGGACACAGGGACACCCCTAACGGAAGTTGTGCGTGACTCGTCTGAAAGAACAGCTTTTGAGAAAGACGACTAACTCGATATCTGCTGCTAGAGAGCAATCAAAGCTGGCGCAAGTAGAGATAGACTCGAACACACCGTTGTATGCAGGCTGCGGTCCGGGAGAGTCCCGCCTGAGAGTGGCCCTCGATGTTCTACAGATGAAGGCGAGATAAAAATGGAGCGACATAAGCGTCGATGCAAGCCTGCAATACTAGCACGATGTCCTTCCAGAGGGCAACACCTGTCCTAAAAGTTGCGACGAGGCCAAGAAAGTCGTGTGCCCCTTTGATTTACCTCACAAAAAATACCATGTGTGCATCAACGATTGCTACATTTATCGGAAAGAGGACGCGAACAAAACCATTTGTCCAGTTTGCAACGCCGCTCGATACAAGAAAGGGAAGAAGAAAGCTCCTCGAAAAGTTGTATGGTACTTTCCGCTCATTCCCCGTCTGCAACGGTATTACGCGGACCGCAAGGAAGCAGAGCTCATGCGCTGGCACGCGAAAAGGAGGAATAAAGTTTTGAAAGATCCAAATCGGAGTGAAAAAGTAATTCTGACACATCCTTGAGATGCAAGTCAATGGAAAGCAATTGACTGTGAATATGCAACGTTCGGGGCGGAGGCAAGGAACATCAGGTTGGGTGTGAGCACCGACGGACTCAATCCGTTTGGCAACCAGAGCAGCACCCATAGCACCCCGCCCGTGTTTGTATGGATGTACAACATCCCCCCTGGTTGTGCATGAAAAGGAAGTATATTCACATGAGTATGCTAATTCAAGGGCCGAAACAACCAGGCAACGACATCAATTTATACCCGAAGTTGCTTAAAGATGAGCTGGACACGCTATGGGCCGAGGAAGGGGTGAACACATGGGACGCCTTCGGTGAACAATATTTCCCAATCAGAGTTGTCTTACTCTGTACGGTTCACGACCTACTCGGCTACGGATATGTGGCGGGCCAGGTGTGCCACGGACAATTATAGGGAAGATCCCAAAAAGCCCGGCGATCTTGTGTTGAACGAGAAGGTCAAAATGCTCGAGAATAAGTATCTCGAGGAAGAAGAAAAAGAACGCCTATCTCAATCTGACGGGGGGTCCTCGGCGATGACGAACAAGGACCTGTATGACACCCCTTTTATTAGGGCGCTTAACGCGATGAAGGGAGTGCCCCTTGACAAGAAGCCGCATCGTGGCCATGTGCATGGCCTCAGAAAGGGTCATCGGCATGCACACTACTACCCGGACACCAAGGACAAGAGAAAGGAGTGGAACAAGGCCCCGGAGAAGACGGTCGACGAGCTTGTGAACGAGAGGCTCAATGAGCTCCTCCCTACCATCTGTGCGTCCATCGCTCAGTCCTTAGCGCCGTGGATGGCAGGTGGAGGACAAGGGCCGCTCCCCGAGATAAACATAGACCAAATGGTGCTGCCAGCGGCGCAGAACGTGGCCCCCGTCGTGGCGCCTCCTGTGCAGAATGTGGCCCCCATTGTGGCGCCTGTTGCGCAGAACGAGTCGGCCCCCAACCCTCAGCCGGAAGGTCGCAAAGATCTGTCGCCACCCCGCCATGTCTCTTCAACGCCGCCGCCGACACTTAGCGGTCCATCCCCCTTGTCTGAGTTGAATGCCCTCATGGTAATTCAACATCCACTGCTTAATTATATATTATGACTTGATTCGTGACGGCCTCAGTCTCTAAGAACGATCGCGCGACGTTTCGCAGGCCGACGAGACGGGATGCACATTGCTCCTTCGTGTGAACGGCGAGTTAAAGGACGTGGCCAAAGGTGAAATCATAACACCTCTCAACCGCGTATCCCACGGCGTTCGTATGCCCGAGGACGTGTTCAGAGTGACATTAAGTCGGGTGCTCCCTGGTTGCGGTGCTCTCTATCCTCCGAACCAACCACCCGCAGCCGACAGCGAGTTGAACCTGGAGCAATGCTTGGTTTGGCCATTGACCTGGCCGAAATCACTAATTCGTTTGGAAAATACTCCTGTCAACACTCCAACACCGGTCCAGGGGTCGGGGCACCCGAGCCAACACAAGGATTTCTCGCGTGCAAAGTCCGTGCAACACGATGGCGACGATGCTGAAGATGAGAACCCCAATGACTACCTCGTCGACGATCCTTACGAGGGGGTGCCCGGCCTGGATGATCCTTACGAGGGGGCGCCCGGCCTGGATGATCTTGATAAACTTCTCTTGCCAGCGGAGGAAGCGGATAAATATCGATGCACAAAGAGTTTTTTCTCTTCTCAAGAACCGGCAGCCCCCGAGCAAGAAGCCATCAGCCAGGACGCCCTCAAAGAGGCAGTAGCAGATGTATTTCATCAGAATTAGCCTAAGATCAAGTATGCACGGAAAAGAACTACGAAGGTTCCTGCCGTTGCATCGATGAGCCAACCGGTGGAGGGGACCAAGTCTAAGCCGCAGGCAGAACGGGTATTGGACAGGATACCCATACACGACTGGCATCAGATCCATGAGTTGGGCAAACCAATGCTTCCGCCGAGGTTGGCCTCCTTTCTGACAAGTGATATGCTTAGCGTCCATGACGGTGTTCACTTTATGGAGATGATGCTTCTCAAAGAGAAAAATCCAACGCTGCCGGTTTTGGTCGCAAAGGTGCCATCTACGGTGGAATTTGTCACTGAAGGCAACGCAAACAAGATCATCGTGAGATTTGACGACATTTTTCGGATGTCCCACATGAAATCTCTCCACTCGTCAATCGTCCGTCATTTTACGCTCAGTTTGGTGCATCAACTATCCATAGAGAATGTCAAAAACATCGGGCTAGCAGACCCCTACTACATGCACGACTTGTACTTGAACACCCCCAAGGGTAGGGCAAAAGCGGCAAAGTACCTCCAACAAGTGTTGCTCAATAACCATATGAACAAGAGGATCACCCTCGTGGCTTACTTTCCCGAGTAACTTATATTTCCCATCTTTCCATAAGTTTGCGCATATACAATTTTTGAGGATTATATATATGGACTCTCCTGTTTTGCGCAGAAACAAATACGGCACCCTCATCATGCTCTCCCGAGAGACGCGCACGCAGTATATCTCCACTCCGGGAGTAGGATGAAGGAGAAGAACTACTCCCTCATCAAGTCTGTTCTGAATGATGCTTTGGACGGCTACATCAGGGGGGAAGGATTCTGCGACAGGAAGAAACAAATTCAAGGCAAATATGTGTTCAGACACAGAACAGAGTTTCCCTGCCCCAAGCAGGCGCCAGGCGGCCATATGGAGGCGTGGTACCTCATCCAACACATGACGGAGATCGTGAAGGACCAACATAGTCTACAATACATGTCTGCTGTGGATAAATGGTCTCGCAGCATCGTCGAATGGTCTGATGCTGAATTCAGACAAAACTTTGGTCGCATGCAGCGCAAGCTCTGCACAATCATCTATAAGGATGTAGTAACTAAAGACTCTGTCTTCCACTGGAACTCCCCACCATCTAACAATGAGTTGCGACAATGTGTGCTAGAGCAGACTGACGACAGACCACTCAACTCGTTAGAAGGTGCTCTTCCGTTCCCGCCGGAGAAGAAACAGAAGATCACAACATCGAGGAAGAAATAATCGATGGTATGTATTCGATTCGTTACGAATTGCTCCTAATAAGAACTTGTGATTTCCTTTGCCGGTCTAATGCTTTTATCTTGGTCTACAGAGAGATGAAGAAGTGGACGGCGCGCTGGCCCTAGCGAAAGATCGCAAGCGGAAGCGGAAGCTAAAGCGGAGGCGGACCGCATATATAGTCTTGTTTGCGATTGATCTCTATATCGCGCGCCGTTGTATGGATGTCATACTTTTGTAATCGTTAAACTAATTAGATGGCTATATTTTGGGTTCGAAATCTTCCGACACAAATGTGTTATTGAGATCATCAATGTGTATTCATACTTATGAGAAGGATGGATGCATATGTATCGATGTGTTATCGATGTGTTATGATCTGTTAATTTCGTTATGGATGGATGCATATGTATCTAAGAGTGATTTATATGTGTGAACTTTATAAATTAAATAAATTGAATGTATTTGCACCTGTATAGTATAATACCAGAATATACAAACTGTTATACGAAAATGAAAATAAAAATACAAACATGGGAGACTTACCGCTGGCGAACAGTATCGCTGGCGAACACAGGAGCTACCGTTGGTGAACATTACAGCTGGCGAACAAGGATCTATTCGCCAGCGGTAACATATACTACCGCTGGCGAAGCGATGTTCGCCAGCGGTAACCTGCTACCACTGGCGAGGTAGTGCTGGCGAACAGGGCTTCGCCAGCGGTAAGACATATTTGTTCGTCACTGGTAGGGGTTTTCCTACTAGTGAAAAATGGCATTTTTGTGAAGCACCAACTAAAAAATATGTTGAATAATTGGAGAACTATAGATTTTAATGTAATTAGACCATATTATATCTACAATTAATCAAATTCATTTCTCTAAAAAGTATTACATCCACCTATTTTGGTTGGAGACGCATCAGAGTAACATTCTGCTGCTCCGTGCCTCTACCCCGCACGTTGCCTAGTTCCATGGTCCTGTGTCTAGAACCTATGTCGTTGTCTATGTTAAATACTTTTGCTAATACTACTCTGCTTATGCCTATTAGGCGGTTATCACCATGGTTATCATTATGCCATTTTTTCCTGCTACTACTCTGCGTATGCGTGTCATTTATGCCGGAAAGCTCACCGCCATGAGAGATGGTGAGAGCAGTACCATAGAAAAATAGAAGGAGGTAACCAAACAGCTGCACTTTGCAGTTGTTCTGGACTTATAGCCCACCAAACAACCGGAGTCCATTCTCTTGATCCCAACCAATTGGGTCTAGCTAAAGCTTTGTGGGCAACCAAACGTAGTGCAAAAGGTTGGCTCAGGTCGCGTTTTTTGAGGGTCGGGCCCAACTGGGCCATGGATGTAAAACTCCGAAATTACGTGTTGGCAAACAAACACACCGTTAGTTCCCATGATGGTGCTTCCACATCGAATTCATCGGACGAGAAAGCTGAAATCAGCGAGAGCATCTCCAACAAGCTATCAACCAAAATAAGTGCCCAATATGGAATTGTAAAATGTCCTTTTGCATTGATTTTAAATATTTTGGTACACAAATATCATTTCGTCACAAATATTTTCACTCACTTAGAACACTTGCATATGTTTTTTGCCCATTTTTTAGATTTAAAAAAAACTTCTTTTGCATATCGTAATCAAGCAGGAACATATGTACTCGTGAGACAAAAATGTACTCTCTTTGGATATGTACTTCACTCTAGCAAGCTTAGCTAAAGCACAGTTTAAAAACAAAAGAGGATACTGAAACTCAAGATAAGTGAACTTGAACCTTGGATCTCGAATGAGAAATATTGAAAGTAAAAGGCAAGGCATTTTCCAATACTCTCTAAGCTTTTTTTTCTTGCATGGGTGCGAGCATTGTAAGTAATATAGAGTCGAACTAGATTGTCCTCCCGAGATGCCTCATTGTCCAAATCTTTCTTAGCTTGCCATATTTGTCGAAAGTACAGTTTCACAGTGTGATATTCTAAACAAAATTCATATTACTTGCTTCATAGAACACTCTGGGCAACTTGAAGACATCTTTTTGCGTCCCGTTCCTTGGAGAAGGCGCAGATGATACTGGGATCTTGCCTTTCGATGGCATCAAATACTCTTGTATGTTAAATGATATATCTACCATTCTGAAGGTCGAGTTTCATCTTGTGGGAACATCGAGACAAAAACTCTTCTCACAAGAAATGGATGTTTATGTAACAATCCCCACAATTTGTTTTCCTTTTTGGGGTGCCTCTTATGAACTTTAGCGTCTCACGTATGTTTTTCAGTATTGAAACTAAATAAACCAATCTATGCTTTGCGTACCAAATTGAGGATATGAGATGCGCACGAGACGATGCAAAAAATTTCCCTCCCAAAGTAAAAAATTGTTTGCAACAAAATTTCCCATAATAATTTGCACCATTCTACCATTGTTCGGAGCATTATCCAATGTTATTGAAATCAATATATGTGTCCTCAAAGTTCAAATCACTTATGCAGTTTTGAACTATATTAAAAATGGTTATTCCTGTGTGGCGTCTTTCAAAGGCATTGAAATTGGTCATTCTGCTGTTGAACTTGCAGCAATCATTATGAACACAGCTTTGGACAAGATAAGGTACGTGTGCACACACATGTAGAGTATGGCTTCGTGTTCCATGATGTCTAGTGCAGGTCCACAACAACACGCGTGGGGAGGAAGATGTCGACTTTGTGCGACCTAGACTAAGTTTCATGTAGTTTCTATGCCCTCCACCCCTCACACATATCCATATGACCCCAAACCCTAGCCTCTCGACTGCTCCTAATGACTAAACAACTAATCGTTCGCTGATGCCTCGCAGTCCCAATATCATTGCATGTAGCCAACTTCTAACATTCTGAGGAGAGATACAAAAAGTAGGAAGTATAATAAACACATGAGAGTAGACGCATTTGGAGCAAATATATCGAACTAAGGCATGATGCCATATTCTGTAGCCAGGGAAGGTTGATGGTTGAATTAGTTATCTATCCACCACGCATTAAATTATATACTTTTTTTTCCATGTCTGGCAAGAAAGAACTCTGAATCTAGCCGTACATGTGCTTCAATTCAACAATTTGGCTATTTGTGTCTCGAGGAGGAGGAGGAAGAAGAAGAAGAGTTGAATTTTAAATGACGTATGGTAGGGGTTAGTATTTCAAGGTAGGTAAGTTAAAATTTAAATCATTATTTTCGTAGGCAAGTGAAAGAGCGAATGGTTAGTGCATGACTTTCACACGGTATATATGGTATAGATTTAAAAAATGGTAAGTGTTATTTATAAGTAATAATAAAATAAAACAAGAGCAAATTCGAGATAATTGAGCTCATATACCTCAATGAATACTCGATCTCAAGACCAAGTGAAGTGCCCCATATCTCTAATCATGGGCACACTAAATTGCATAGAAGAAAAGTTAAGTACTCCCTCCGTTCCGAATTAATTGTCATGAATTTGTCAAATTATAGATGCATCAATAAATTAAAATGCCTCTAGATACATCCATATTTGGAAAAATCCACGACGATTAATTCGGGAGTACAAGGTGAATGATATGTGATCATACTTTTGGGCTCATTTACGTCCTATTAAGCGAGGGATTAGGGCATCTCCAGTCGCCCCCCCCCCCCCCAGAGCCCCCTAGCCGGCCTTTTTAGCGCCGGAAGCGGCGAATAGCGCCGTTTCCTCACCAGTCGCCCCCCCTAGAAGCCCAGATAGCGCCGTTTCGGTGCTATTTCACGCCGCGGCACCCAGGCCAAACCCTGCCCGCTGGGTTCGGCTTGGGGGGCGAAACTGCGCTGCAGCCCGCGCGGGCCAGCTCTGACAGTGACGCGTCGAAAAAACGCGGGAACAGAAACCCCCGCCTGTGACCTTCTTCTCGGCCTACCACTCCTTGAGACCGCGCGGAATGAGGAAGCGTTCCACCAGGTCCTCGGCGGTCTCGAGCAGGCGGCGGCGGCGGCCGAGGCTGCCGCCCTTCGGGCATCTCTGGAGACCCACCGGAGGGAAGAGGCAGAGCGCGAGGCGTACCGGCAGCTAGCAGAAAACGCGGCGTCGGTCGAGCAGCAGGCGCTCATCGCGCAGTACGAGGACGACCGTCGGCAGGTGACGCTGCAGAGCGGGCGGCGCAACCGCCAGCCCTCCGAACAGGAACAACTCCACTGGATGCGGGTGCAAGGCCGGGCGGAGCGGCGCTGGCTCGCCATGGTGACGAAGGATGACGGCGAAGCTGGCCCCTCCAACCGGCTCGCCATGGTGGCGAAGGATGACCGCGAGGAGGACGATGATGAAGACGCCGACGCCTAGAATAGTCGCCGCCGTAGATTTATAAGTTTTTTGCACTGTTTAGTTTATTTCTCGACGTTTAGTTCAAATTTGCGTCGAATCAAATAAAATGTGTCGAATTTTCATTCCTCTGTTTTTTGGGCCAAAAGTTGGGCTCGGGGGGCGACTGGGAAGTCTGCCCCCCAGGTTCCAGATTAGCGCCGTTTGGCGCCGCGGCGGCCCCAAAACGGCGACGTTTTGGGCCTTGGGGGCGCAACGGATGAAGATGCCCTTAGTTTCATTGATCAACTAGGGTATACAAGGAGAAAACAAATCCATTGCGGATGATAAAATGCAGAAACAACCATCTCCGGAAGGGAACGGATCCACCCACACTTGTGCTCCTTCAGAACATCGAACCAGTCTCCTGGTGCTATTCGGGTCATAGCAGGATGCATGCGTCAGCGAGCCAGATATAGCAGCACTTAACCACCTCACTTTTTATGGGGCCACGGTAAAAACGTAGCACTCCATATATATACTCGCGGTTTGCCGAGTGGAAACTATGTCTGCAGGCTGCACCAAAGCCTGACGGATTAATGCTGTCCGTCAGTCACATTCACCGTGCAACCCACATGGCGATCATGGGCGGTTCTTGGTCGCCCCCAAGAGTCTCACGCCACGCGAGGGTGCGCTGGTTGGGGCGCAGCGGGGGACTGGGCCGTGACGGTGGCTGGCGCGGCGGAGCCAAATGGTGCGAAGGCAGAGTCCGCTCGAGCGTGTCGGTGACGGTGTTGGGCGGGCTCGGGGTGGTGGCCGCTGGCTCCGATGGCGTTAGCGTGTCGTCGCCAGGCCGGGGGACGGCAGCAGCTGCATTATGTTCGGCGACAGAGCCAGCGGGACTCTTAGGTGGCCGCCGTGGCGCGGGTTCGGCGAAGACGGCGAGGGCGAGGACAACGCGGAGATGGCCGACTGCGAGGGCGAAGACGGCGAGAGGAGGTGCCAGCGGCTAAGCGTGCTGGTTCTTTCCGCCATTGTTAGTTCGCTGGGTGGCATGGCAAGCAGAGAGCGAGAAGATTGCTCGAGGATTCTTGCCCAGAGGATGATATTGTCGGTTCGTGGCTTCTTGCCGCCAGTGTTTGGTTTTCCCGGTTTTGGAAGCAGGTGGGCAAAGGGAACATGTCATTTACCGGCACGTCACCACTCACGAGGGCCATGCTATACGTACAGCATATTTCTGTCCGAACCATTTACGATACTATAATCATGTGCCGGCTCACGAGGAATGTAGTCCGGCTGATCTGGTGCCATACGCGAATTTTGTCAATTCTATAATCATGATTGTTGCTAATACTTCATACTTTGTTTGTGTAGACGACCCGTCTAAAAGCTGCCAAAGCAGAGGTTGTGTGATGTATCCTGCTCATACGGGTTCTCGGAGCTATGGGATTTATTGCGACAAGGATCAAGATGCAGTTTAACTGTTCAAAGCTACGCACATAAACAAGGTGGATGGAACATATCCTTCGCCTGTGAAAAAAGCAATTGTAAGCCCCCCAGAATTCTTCACATCTCGTTAATCAACATTTTACCTCAATAGATTCTTGTAGGGCACCTTCCCTTTGTGAATTCTGCTGCAAACTGATTGTCATCTTCTAGTTCATGTACATGCGTTATTTAACTTGCTTGTCATCTGCTAGTTCATATACACACATGCTTTAACTTGCTTGTCATCTGCTATTTTAATAGATGTTCTGTACATTTTTTCGTGCGCTATTTTCATCAATGTTTCTCGGATGCTTATTTTTTCCATCATCTATGTCCCCTAAAAACTACTTTGGCTAAGATGTATGCCGCAACGCGTGTAATCAACTCTGTGCGAACTCTGAGCTTTGTTAAGTCAAAGCTGGGCAATAAAATGCCTTTTATCTACAAAAAAAAGCTAGTTCGGCTGCCATGAAGCAGGAATTTGTCATGGAGCAGAAGGCAGCCATGGATCAGCCTGATGCAGACAGAATCGCCCGCCAACAAGAACTAGATGACATTCGAAAGCAATGTGCAGAGTATATCCAGGCTCAACATAGATCCAATGTCATTCTTCAGGAGCTACTGGATAGGACACTCTACGCCCAAACAAAACCTTGCGGCTGACGAACTGGGTAACTGATATGAAATTGTTTCTCTTCGTGATGTATTTTTGTGGCTTTTTGGTAGGTGTCCTTGGTGAGTTCTTTTGTGCCCCTTGTGAGGCTGTGAACTATGCCAGATGGCATTCGATGCCTCTGCTGGTGGCCCTTGTGAGGCTGTGAACTATTGCAGATGGCAGTTGATGCCTCTGCTGGTGGCCCTTGTGAGGCTGTGAACTATTGTAGATGGTCTTTGATGCCTCGGCGGGTGGACCTTGTGAGGGTGTAACCAGTCTTATTTGCTGCATGTTTTTTTTGTGTGTTTTTTTATAAAAACTAGCAGTGCTAGAATTTAAAATTCGTCTGCACAGGCTAAACGGCCTTTCGAACCACGAGGGAAAAAACGTCGATGCACGATGACGTCACCAAAGCACCTGGCGACGGATGCGATCCGTTACGGATACGAGAACTATGGTAGGTCCACGAGGCGGCACCTTATTGGATGAAAATCGCGACGGAAAATCACGTCACGGATACGTTTCGACGTGGACATGCCATGTTGGTCCACGTGATTGCTCATGATTCGCGACGTCTTACGAAGAACTAAAACGTCTCACTGTCGGACAACGTTATAAATTCGTCGATAATAAGCGTATACATGGGACTTTATGAGAGCGTCACGTGGCACATCTATAGTGCTTGAACCCACGACGAGAAAATAAACGTCGCACGTATTAAGACGTCATAAAACGGGATCGATGACGTCATAAAAGGAGGCAACGGTATTTCCATTCACGACGTTTTAAAATGTCAAGAAAATGATGATGTCAGGAACGGTAGAACTGACGTCAGTGGCGCCCGTAACGGGTAACGGAATATACGATGCCACGTGTGCACACGCTGTGGCGGAAAAAAACGTCGTCCTTGTTGGGCCTTGTGCTGGGCTGGCCAGTAGCTCGCGGCGGTTAAATTTCCGTCGCGGACTTCACGACGGATTGCCCTTACTCCGTGATAGTCGACCAGGAACGTTCTCACTCCGTCGCGTAAACCGTCGCGGATTGCCCTTAGTGACGGTTTAGGCCCCATCTGCAACGTTATTGAAACGTCCCAGACCGCGCGGAATTTGGTAGTGACACAGTTAGAGCATGGCTTCTGATACGTCTCAAACATACGTATCTATAATTTTTGATGATCCATGTTGTAATTATATCAATTGACAAATTTTTTGTTTACACTTCTTAGCAATTTTATGCATTTTCTTGGCCTAATCTATTAACAAGATGCCATAGTGGTCGTTTCTGTTTTCTGCTGTTTTTCCCTTTCAGAAAAACTAGTCGCAAAATATTCTCGGAATGGGACGAAAATTGGCGTACGCACATAATACACCATAAGCCCGATGGGGAGGAGCAGCCAACCCAGGAGGCGGTCACTGTTGGAACGCGTAGAGATAAACGAAAACTTTTCCTATGCGGTACTTCCAAGATCTAGCCGAGGTAGAAGGCCACGAGTATTACCACTAGACGCGCGGTTGCGGATTATCGATGAAGCGCGCCGGGGCAGTGCAGTCCCACGATCCGGTCCGGCCGATCCAATCCCTCAAACGTCGAAGTGCTGAACGTACAACACCTCTTCCGGTATCCACACGTACGAGGAGGACCTCCAACGGCAGACTGCTAGGTCTGGTGCGACGGCTGGACTGTGTGGGGCTAGGATTCCCAACGCATGGGAGAGTGGACTAACGTGCCCGCTGGGCAACCTGCGCCGCTCTTTATATAGCGTATGGTAGTGGGATGCACAACACTTGTGGCCCATTCCCTCTGTGAGTCCGACTCATAAAATCAGTCCATTTCCGGTTCGGGTCCAACCCAACCAATACTTGCTCCCGCTCTTAAGTGTGCGACCCTGCAGGCTCATGGCGACTTGGACACGATTGGAGTCCGACTCTCAATCGATCAATCGGTAGCAGCTCGTAGCAGAACGTGCCGACTCCCAAGTCCCATTGAGTCATGACGACATACATTTCGATGTGATATTCATCTTAGTCCTTTTTGCTTCATGATATACCTTGTCGAACTATAGGCGATTTGTCGTCATCCCTTTAATAGTTCAATTCTCTTCTCGATCCGTGATATGTGATTCATCTGACTAACTCTTAGTCAACAAACACAGTTAACACTTAACTGAGTCGCGCATGGCCATGCTTCCTAAATCATATCACTCGAGAGGGCTCAGAGAACATCTCTACATTCGGAGGGGCAAAATCTCATCTTGATTATTCACATCACGCAGCTTGCTTCTCATTCGACCCGAACTCTGCCTTTATAGTTGCCTTGTCACAGAATAATGTTTGACAGAACCTAAGTCGGTGATCCACAACTCGGATTGTGCGACAACCTCAGGTCTAAGGATTACATTGATTAAGACATGCAAATGACAACTTGCTCGTTGCATCTCAATGTGGGGCAGTCCGACTTGCTAAACTTTTTAGCCAAGTCCGTGAGCGTTGGAATGGCATCACCATGCCCATGACAAGTGGAACCGTGTCATCAGCCAACACTCACATTAGTCTAGGGTGTGTGTCCAGCACAACCTTAATGACCAAGGACAATCTAGTATGAACAACATGAATACATAGTTCCACAATCGAATCACATATTCAATGACATGTGTCAGATGTTCAAAACAAGGACAACTTAATAACTTTATGAATAAAGTGGGAATTACATCATACATGATTGCCTCTAGGGCATATTCCCAACAGCCTCCCACTTGCACTAGAGTCAATCCTGGCATCATATGCCTAGGAATCTAATGCCCATACCTCTCGTGTACGCCTCATGCTTAGGTTGTGGTAGTGCCTTTGTCAACGGATCTGCAATGTTTGCATCCGTGTGTACTTTGCATAACTTGATATCACCTTGTTCGACAAACTGGCGAATGAGGTGGTACCGCATGAGTATATGTTTGTTCTTCTGGTGTTGTCTAGGTTCCTTGGCTTGTGCGATAGAACCATTGTTGTCACAATATATGTCCAAAGGATTGGACGCGCTCTGAACCACACCAAGATCTATCAGGAGGTTTCTGATCCAAACAGCTTCCTTTGCTGCCTCTGAGGCAGCAATATACTCAGCCTCTATTGTAGATGCATACACCGTATCTTGCTTAGAACTCTTCCAGCTCACAGCCCCTCCGTTCATTACGAACACGTATCCAGATTGCGAACGAGAATCATCTGAGTCGGTGAGATAACTCGCATCCGTGTAACCCTTTACACTGAATTCCTCATCACCTCCATAAACTAGGAACATTTCCTTGGTATTTCTCAAGTACTTAAGGATGTTTTTAACCGCTGCCCAGTGGGCTTCGCCAGGGTCAGCCTGATATCTGCTCGTAACACTTAGAGCATAGGAAACATCTGGCCTAGTACAAATCATGGCATACATGATGGATCCGATTGCCGAAGCATACGAGATCACACTCATCCGACTTCGCTCATCAGTTGTCGAAAGACACTGAGTCTTGTTAAATTTTATGCCATGGGACATCGGTAAGAATCCCTTCTTGGACTCTTCCATTTTTAATTTCTTCAAAACCTTGTCCAGATAAGTACTCTGACTCAATCCAATGAGCCGCCTTGATCTATCTCTATAGATCCTGATTCCTAATATGTAAGTCGCCTCACCCAAATCCTTCATTGAGAAACTCCTTTCCAATGACTCGTTGGTTTCTTGCAACATCATGATATCATTTCTAATCAGCAATATGTCATCCACATATAAGATTAGAAAGTTTAGTTTTCTCCCACTAAACTTCTTGTATAAACAAGAATCATGATCGCTCTTGATGAAGCCAAATGATTTGACTACCTCATCAAAGCGAATGTTCCAACTCCGAGATGCTTGCTTCAACCCATAAATAGATTTATGAAGTTTGCATACCTTGTCAGCATTAGCTGGATCGACAAAACCTTCGGGCTGTATCATATACACGTCGTCAGTTAAATTTCCATTAAGGAAAGCCGTCTTGACATCTATCTGCCATATCTCATAGTCGAAATAGGCTGCTATAGCTAACATGATCCTAACTGATTTAAGCTGTCGGAACCCCTTCGTAGTCAACTCCTTGAACCCCTACGGGCGAGAAGGTCTCGTCGTAGTCAACTCCTTGAACCTGTCGGAACCCCTTCGCGACCAGTCGTGCTTTATAGACGGAAATATTTCCATCCATATCAGTTTTCTTCATAAAGACCCATTTGCACTCGACGGGTCTTGCACCGTCAGGCTAATCAACCAAATTCCAAACTTGGTTTTCATCCATGGATTTTAACTCGGATCTCATGGCTCCAAGCCATGACTCGGAATTAGATCCCACCATCGCTTCCGAATAAGTTGCCGGCTCATTACTGTCTAATAGTAAAACATCACGAGCATTTTGTAATCTGGCAGATCTCCGTGGTTTAGGTGTTGTTACCGGTGTAGGTACCACGACCGGCTCAGCCTCCAAGACACTCGCCGACTCGCCCCTAACCGGTTCCTCTCGAATTTCTTCGAGTTGCACTGTGCTCCCACTGACTTCCCGACTCAGAAACTCTTTATCAACGAAGACACCATTCCGAGCGACAAACACTTTGCCCTCTTCCCTCGGATACCCCACGAAAATACACTTATCCGACTTGGGCGTGAGCTTGTCCGACTGAAGTCGCTTGACAAATGCTTCACAACCCTAAATCTTAAGAAAAGACAAACTTGGCTTTTTAGCAGTCCACATTTCATGCGGTGTCTTCTCTACTGACTTTGATGATACTCTGTTTAGTGCGAACGTTGCAGTTTGTAGACAATAACCCCAAAATGATAAAGATAGATCTGTCCGACTCATCATTGATCGTACCATGTCCAACAAGGTGTGATTTCTCCGTTCCGATACACCGTTTCTCTGCGGTGTACCCGGCGGAGTGAGTTGAGGAACGATTCCACAACTCTTTAGATGGTCATCAAACTCATGGCTCATGTACTCGCCTCCACGGTCCGACCGTAGAAACTTTATTTTCTTGCCGAGTTGATTTTGTACCTCACTCTGGAATTCCTTGAACTTTTCAAAGGCTTCCGACTTGTGTTTCATTAAATAGATATATCCATACCTACTCAAATCATCAGTGAAGGTAATGAAGTACTCATAACCACCTCTAGTTGTCATGCTCATTGGACTACATACATCACTATGTATTAGTTCCAACAAGTCGCACGCCCTTTCACAACTCCTTGCAAAAGGTGTCTTGGTAATTTTGCCTAGTAGGCATGATTCGCATGTCTCGAATGACTCTAAGTCAAACGAAGTTAGAAGTCCATCATCATGGAGCTTCTTCATGCGATTTCAATTTATATGACCAAGCCGATAGTGCCAAAAGTAAGTCATATTCAGATCATTTGGTTTCAACCTTTTAACATTTATGTTATAGACCGATTCACTATCAAGATTTAAAATAAATAACCCGTTCTGAACGGGTGCAAAGCCATGAAACATATATTTTGAAATATAAAGAACAACCATTATTCTTAATATTCGACTCATAACCTTGTCTCATCAAACATGACGCGGAAATAATGTTTCGACTAAGCGCTGGAACATAATAACAATTATTTAGTTCCAAAATAAATCCTGAAGGTAAATGAAGTTGCATCATGCCGATTTCCAACGAAGCGACTCTCGCCTTGTTGCCGACCCGAATATCAACCTCTTCTCTTGACAAGCTCCTAGTTCTTACCAGTCCATGCAACGAGTTGCAAATGTGAATGACTGATCTGGTATCATATACCCAAAAACTGTTAGGTGCATCAGCAAGATAAATGTCTATAACATTGCACACAAGCGTACCTAAGTTGAAAGTCACACCTCCACTCTTGGCTCTGTCAGCTAAATACTTGGTGCAATTCCTCTTCCAGTGGCCATCTTGCTTGCAATAGAAGCAATTGGATCTGGCTGTAGGAGAAGGCTTAGTGTTTGAGGGATCACTCTGGACAGGGCCATGGGCGCTACCTCCTGACTTATCCTTCTTCTTCTTAGTCCAAGAACTCTTCTTGAACTTAGCCTTATTCTGCACAATCAACACTTGACTGGCGCCTTTCTTGATATCAGCCTCTGCCGTTTTGAGCATCCCATGTAATTCAGTGATACTCTTATCCATACCATGCATATGGTAGTTCGAGATGAACGGACCATACGCACTAGGAAGAGAGTTCAGAATTATATCAGTAGCGAACTCTTCGTTAATTGGGAAGCCCAGCCGATCCAAAGACTGGATGTAACCAATCATCTTGATTACATGCGGACTCAGTGGATCGACGTCTTTCAGCTTACAACCAAGCAAACCTTGAGAGACTTGATACCTCTCGGTCTTTGCCTGAGCCTGGAACATACTTTTGAGGCTTTCGATCATATCGTAGGACTCAACATTCTCGAACTGCTGCTGCAAGTCCGGTTCCATGTGTGCAAGCATGAGACAGCTAATTTCCGTAGACTCATATCTAGTCTTACGGTAGGCATTTATGACAGCAACAGTCGCATCATCATCAGGCTCTTCTGGAAGTGGAGTTTCTAGAACATGTTCTTTCTTGTCATGCTTGAGGACTATCCTCAAATTACGATACCAGTTGGCGAAATTAGTTCCATTAAGCTTATCTTTCTCTAGGATTGATCTCAACGCAAACGCGGATAACTGAGCAAGGTTGGTAGGTGCCATTGATCTACAACAGAAATATGCAAAAACACTTAAGACATGTATTCATAAAAGAGCAGGCATATTAAACGTTTTAATACTTATGCTCCCACTAGAACCAACATCCCTCCGATGGTTGCTAAGTGATTCAAGACCCTAAATAAGCAAGCCGACTAGTGAGGTTTAGCATCACCGCTAGCCGTCAAGTGATCTAGGTAGGCAACACCTTGCCAATCGTATCCAATATGACTCCTGTTAGTTGGGTGACATCACATGTCCCGGCTCCCAACCTACCTCGCCCCGAGCCCCACAACCGTTGTGATGGACTCGTCTAGATTACCTAGTGCTTCTGCAGTAAGAGTCCGACTCAAACCCACCTAACCGGAAACAATTGGTAGCACCTCAATTTTATGAGCCCACTACCAAGAATGTCCGACTTGTGATGGTGCAGCACTAGCGGGGCGACCGACTAGACCTTCTTTGAGGGATTAAAGAATCTACCAACTACCCAAATAGAGGTAAACACAAACATAACAATAACACAAATAAAGCAATTATAATGTGAAATGGTATAGCTCTCTTCATAGTGATCTCCATCTCCACAAAGTTTGTAAGTCGACTCGTGCCAACTCTTGTCACATGCCATCTTACTCCATGTAGCCGACTTGTACATCGACTTGCATGCCACCGGGTTCTCCAACAAGCTACACTAGCTAGTAAATGAAAATTTACATAAAGAATCCGACACGCAGGACGGTATACAATAAAATGACAGCACCTAGGCTCCAGCCGGCTGACAAAAACATGATACGCAGATCATGTATGGATTACACACATCACATGCACATAAGCCATACCATTCACAACTTCCTGCAAAAACAAGTTATGCATAGATACGATATCTACCGGCGTTGTGAACTCGCAACGACATCTAAGCCGCTACGACAGGGCTCAACTTCAAGAAAGTTGAGCATGTAGACCTCAAGTGTTGCCCAAAAGTAAGACCAATTTCAGAAGAAGGGTGGCAAATTTTCTATTGCAATGGATGAGTGAATGGAGTGATTTGACATCTTGTGCGTCCGATTTTCATATGACAATAGTCCTGAATTAGACCAAATTGCACCACACCACTGGATAAATCATCATACAACAATTGCACGAATAAATATCTTACGCACATTGGTTCTAGTATGAATATTACTGATTGGCTTTCATACCGAATCCCATACAGATGTCTAATAGAGCCACCACGTTAAGCCACATCATCTTAATTACTATTAGTATAGTTGGATCTGAAATCTATGGTTAGGATTTAAAAAGAGATTAGTAGTAACATAACAATGTACTCCCTCCGTCCCAAATTAATTGTCTCAAAGTTGGACAAAAGTAACAATAATTTGGGATGGAGGGAGTATTAGGTATGACACAATTATGTTGGAGAGGCTCCCATGTGCACCGTAATAAGTAACAATAATTGATTGGTTTTTTAAGACGTTGCTGCATATAATTGACCAATGAGGTAAATATGCCAACAACGCGTCCCTATAGGACTCCTACAGCCTACGAAAGAGAAATAGGGAAGCCTTTCTTCTGCACCGGCCGTTATGCAATCAGGTCTGCTTAGAAAATAGAAAGAGGACACGCCAAAAAGAAACGAAAAAAAAGGAAGAGGAAGAGTATGCAATCGGGATTGTTTCATTTAGAAGCGGGATATACACTTATTGTAAAGGCTATGCCATACAAAGCTTCATTTTGACAAGCAGGAGTGAATTACTCACACACGTGTATAGAATAAATATTGCTCCTTTGTAGGGCGTGAATTGGCCAAATTAAGATAACAGAGTAGACAATTATGATAATTTCATATCGTTGGGTTTAAAATCGACACTACTATGTGATATACAGTGAGGTCTGGAATGAGAACCGGAACAATAGCAATTCAACGTAGTTATATCTATGCTCTATTTTTGTCATTTTTGTGGGAAAAATTGCTCCTGGAGGCTGCAGGCCAGCTGCAATATAGTTAGTCTAGGAAGGGATGCCTATACTTCAATGCTAGAAAAAAAGAAACATATTTGGCTCCCGGCTTTCCGTGATTTTTTTTCAAATATCATATTTATAAGTTTTAAAAAACATAAAAGAAAAATTCTACGTGTTCTACATGATGTATCCCGCAAAAATCAAGTATGAAATACTTTACATTTGAGTTATAAAAACGAAATATATCTGGATCTAGACATAAACACTTCCAAATCTTCAAAATATACAAGATTTTTTAATTTTTGTATAGCCCATAATACACGTATTTTAAGAAAGATGTTCTCCATTAAAAAATTTGTTTACCACAATATATCCATAATTGTTTCAAATTAACTGTCGAAGTTAGACAAAATTGGATGTATATAATACTAAATTATATCTAGATACATCCATTTTTGTTCATCTTTGTGACAGTTAAATTGAGACAGAGGGAGTATAATAATTTCCTTATGTTCAAATCTCATATGATTGATGGAAAAAGCAAAATCAAACTGGAAAGTTGACAAATCAGAAGTTATTAAAGATTTCACCATTACACGTGATATCTTACTTAGAATCACATTTTTATGTCCTATTCGACATCTCGTTTTTGGTGGTCATATAATTGTGTTATTTCTAATCATGTATTATGAATATTTTACTAAACCATTAAAATTATGATACGCTAAAGGTGTTGCCGTCGCATTTGCGAGTGCCACTGTGCTAGTTTTATTATAAAAGTAAGAAAAGATCAACTTTAAGACCATTGAGCCCGTAGACCTGAAGTGTTGCCCAAAAGCAAGACCAATTTTAGAAGAACGGTGGAAAATATCTCTTAATAGTACTTTAAAGATACATTATGTCTTAAGCGTGAGAAAAAGTGAACCGTAAACATTAATTACTACTTCGTACATTATTTTTATGGGTTTTAAACTTGAGAGCTCTTGTTTCCACAATTATGTTTGGAAAGGGAAATTACGAAAAAAATTGTGATTTTGAAATTGCAAAAAACTTTAGAGCGTCCTTCGAAGCTACAGTATTTTTTTCTTAACCTCAAGATGAAAACCAAGACTGACACAACCGAAAATAATCATTCTTCCCCAAATTCCAATGTCATCAACCATATGATCTTTTTCCGGTAACTTTGACTTCACAGCGGCCGGTGTTCTCACAAAGGCCGCCTTGACTATGAGAAGCCAATGTAACAAGTAGGATAAATTCATTAATGACAAGAATGTGGAAAAAAAAATCGGTTAAAATTCCGTGAACAATGCCAGGGAACCCTGAACATTGCCATTTAGCTACTCTACTGAATTTAGGCCAAGAGGATGGAGTTTTGCTTGTTGAGTCTAGCATGGATCCGTACTTGAGTGGCGCAAAGTGTAGAGCCATGACAACGCCCGCGGCAAGTTACACATTCGTTTTCATCAACCACCAGTGATGTGCATCGACGTTATCCAAATGGTTTGTGGTCCAATCTTTCATGACACACCGTGTTGACAACTTTAGTCGGTCAATAGATGAATCTACTCCACGATACGCAAAAACAGATTGAAAGTATCAGCAATAAAAATCATGCATGCCTCGATCTTGGTACCCCATCTCGAGTGAACCTGATGATACACTCAATCCTCAAACATAACTTGATCCAAAAAATCCTAGCAACTAGCTCTCTTATATAAGAGGACAACCCCTAGTCGTTTTGGACATACTAAAATCCCAACTGCACCTGACTAAGCCATCCTTGTTTAAGAATGACTCGACTGTAACACAATTGACACGCGGGCCTAGTTGACCAAAACCTTAGACGTATACAGAACATACTAATTTCAGGTGTATCTTGGCGGCAGGTAGCCCCATATGAACTCCTTCGGACACATCACACACCCATGAAGTAAGAAACATGGCTGTCACGACTTCAATCTTCAGATTGCGTGGCAGGAACATAAACAACAACGATGTCTTGACAGCGTCAGTAGCATGTAAACGAATATAAACAAACTCATAGGAGGTGACCTATGAACCAGACTTGGTCGTCTTTAGTGAAAATAATTGTGAATGATCTTATTATTCCTTCGTTCCTCCAAATCCAAGCATCCTTTAATGCATCTCTATATGTCAAGTGTCTCATCTATGGGTGCACGGAAAACTATTCTGAAAAGATATGCAAAATATAATAAGTTAGGGCACTATACAAGCATGTGGAACAAATATATCGAGCTAAAACAATATACATTATTCTTATACAAGGGACGGCTTATGGTTGCATTGAATACCCATCCATCACACATAAAAAATGAAGATTTTCCTGTTTTGCGGAAATAACTCGTGTCTCAGCACCCGTTTGTTGGTTACATTCAACCGTGTAGCTCTCTATGTCCGGTGGAAGGAAAATACCTATACTTTGAATGACACATGACCAAGAAAAGAGCTCTTTTACGGTGATTGGGACGGAACCACGGGTTCCGTCCGGTTCCGTCGAGTATGATTTTTTCTGTCCATTGATTATAACATGAATTTTTATAACCGTCCATTAAAACTAGATGAAGTCCACATTTTTTTTTCTAATAGAGAGAAAATCCACCGTTGCTCTTGGGGTTTTCCTCTTTGTTTTTTTTTGGGGGAGAAAAACATGAGAGGAATCGTATAGGGCATCGTATACGAGCAGATGGGCCGGGTGTTGCCTCGCCTAAAGCGTTGGTGAGCGCGGCCACCGCCCTGTACTTCAACGCCGGACGTCGCCACCGCCACCGCCCCGTACTTCAACGCCGGACGCCGCCACCGCCACCGCCGGCGCTGCATCCGATCTCACCAGGATATTCGTCGGTGTCGTGGAGCCCAATTCGCTGGCAATCAAGGATGAGATCTGCAGGCGCCTTTCAAAACTGCTTGCTCGACATCGCCGGGAAGGTATGCGCATACCCTGCCTCTCTCTGTAATACCTGCTGTCGTGGCGCCGATTTGGCCGCATGAGCCGGCAGATCACCCGCTCACGGATCCCGCCCCGTTTTCTTCCTCCGTGCAGAAGAAATAGGTACATGATGCCGGCGGCTGCGCAGTAGAGCAACACTAGTTTCCAGGATAGACGATTGCTTGTTTAAAGAGTTTCCAGGATAGTTTTCAGGGTACACGTACACGATGTCTGATCTTTGTCCAGAGCTCTTTTATCTTTTTTGGTACTGACTGGTAGAAAGTGTCATTTGTTGGTCGCTGCCTGCCTATAGAATCGCTAGCTAATTGTCCCCCACTATGACGTACTAAAAGTGATCCGACCTCATGTCGGATGATTAAATGGTTGCATGATGTTTGACTATATCGTTTGTAGCTGAAGCTTGTTCCAGAGATGGCAACATCATCACTAAAAATTCCGTAACATGGCACAACTGAAACTGTAGATACCTCTCTGTTGTAGTTCACATTGTAAACCATGAAATTTGTTTGATGATCTATGCACATCTTCGATCTTTCCATGGCATTTGGGAGCCACCGTTATCCATGTCCTAGTTTAAATATATTTCATCCCGGCAATTCTTGTCTGCCTTGATATATTTTATTGTTCTTTGTAATTAAATTCTTATGCTATAGCTGCTACATAGCACCTACACGCTTGCATATATATTCAGTTGTTTTGCACTCCTTTAACTGGCTAATATTGTTTGATAGTGGAGACTGGCTATAATTATCTTGTTATTTTGGGTTATGCCTTTAGGTACCAGCCACCCATACCAGTTGAAGAGGTGAAACCTGCTTTTGACTATGAAAAGATTTGTTGGTGATTTTTCTTGATTTTCCTTACCTATCCACTTGTCTATCTTTCTCATATGATACCTTTTTCTTTTTTTTGTTTTCTTATGTTGCGGTGGGCTTATTATGCAGGTCATTCCTATGGGATTTGTTTTTGAGGATGACACCCTTGTTGAGCCTGACAGCTTAGCAGAACATTAACCCCGAAATGCATTGGAAAACAGTCTTCTTGATGTCGATCAGCTTCTCGAATCAGTATGTATTTTCTCTTAATGCTTAACGAAAGATGAATAGCCTTTAGTAAAATATGGAGGTGGTAATAATAGTCTTTTAAGACGTAGAAATACATGCTAAAGAGAGGTTATTACTTCTGCAGGTTTTGGAAACATCTCGCAATGTTGGAAGATTGTCCGTGTCAACAAACCATGATTTGCCATTTAAGGACGTAGCGAACCAATGCGAAGCTCTCTTAATTGGAAAGGAGAAAAAGTTGTATGTCTGCATGAGCGCCCACCAAGAGGAGGTTAGTATTGATCTACAGAAAGATCACCAGCAACTTGAGCTATCTACATTTAAACAGCTCTAGATGATAGTGCATTTTGCTCAATGAAAGCAATTTTCATAACGGGGTCATGCTTGCAGGTTGGTGAAGCATCCACCGGGAAGCTTGAGTCATCTGAGTCGGATGCTGCAACAGCTTGGCTAACCACCCTGCACACTGACGATGACCAGTGCCACTCCAATTTCTGCAAGTTGCCAGTCCTGAATCCCTATGACAAATTCCTGACATCCGCTAGCTGCTAAGACCGCCGGCTGCAGGAGAAGTACATGCTAGCATGCCATGTATGATGCATGTATGAGGGCCCGCGGTACCTTGGGAAGTTACCAGTTTTCAGCTTATGGTGGCCTGTTCAAGCATTGTACCATGTGTCCAGGAAATTCTATTGCTCAGTGTTTTCTGTTTGAGCTGAATCCATTGATCTCTGTTGGCTCATAAGTTTGTACTTTGTAAATTAATAAGCGAGTACATCGCCTTGTTCTTTCTAACTAATTTGAGGAGCTTATAACAGTGTCAGTCTCGGTATCAGAAAAGATTTGTACGTTTGTGGTCTGTTGAGAAATAGTTCAAGATGCTGAATAGGCGGGCTATATATAATCTTCCACTTTACTTTTAAGTGGTATTACAGTACCTACAAAGTAGACAGAAAATTGATCATTTCTTATTGCTAGAATTTGTCTTGGTCTGCACTGTAGAAAATTCAGAATAGGCAGCGCCTTTCCTCAAGTGCTTGAAAGGATCCTTGTACAAGGAAACAAGCTGTAGCCAAAACCATAAGTGTATTTCGACAAAAACTTGATATGCCTTGTTTTGTCACAGCCACATGCTACTGTAGGTCTGAAATACAAAAATATCTCAAGTTTATTTTTTATAACAACTAGTATCACATTTTTTTCCAATGCGTGTTTGGTGATGACACATCGTCGTCAGCGTCCCTCTTGCGCCCATCGTTAAACCTCCAACGTCACTGGCTCAAACTCATCCTGTCCATAATCCAATAAATATGTTAAGTTTACTAAAAGAATTAAATAAAATATGAAGAAGCTTGGGAGTATAAGCACCTGACTACCCATGTAATCGTACATATCATTTGGGGATGGATAATTCGTAACAAGGTACAAATCACATTTCTTTGTCCCGTGAATTTTTTTCATCATTCCATCTACATCCTCTTGAGAGAAAATCAAAACCATTCCCTCCGGTGGATTGCAACCAGATCAGAGCAGCACAAGATTGAGTCTCAGGTAATGAACTAGCAAAATTCAGAAGCACGTTTTCTGGACCTACTGACCAGATCAGAGCAGCACAGTTTTCTAGAGCTAAATATGAGGTTCAGAATTTAAAGAACAGGGACAAGCACGTCGACTGAATAACATGCGCTACAGATATATTCATGTCATTTTGTTTCCGTTATTAATCAAGAACGAATTCAGATGAAAGGACGTTTGCTGAAAGCAGAACAGAGGTGGCTGGTGAGTACCTGCCATCCAAGCCAACCATCATTACGGTGTTCTGAGCGCCAAAAGCTACAATGACACGTGTGACCTCGGGTAAATGGAACTGAGCAAATGACCACTCTGAGCTGAAATACTTTGGCAGAATACCTAGAAAATCCAGCAAGGACAAGTTAATGACTACTATAACTGAATTCTCTGGGAAGCCAACCCAATATTCACAACATGCATACTGCATCCATGGTTAAACTGACATGGACCATTTCTTTCCCTGACATGCTATAGGAATCAACATAGTGTTTGGTTTATCCGTGCCAAATAAATGATGACATGGCATGGTCTATTCCTAGCGTCCGCATAATAAGATCAGGAATAAACAGCGATATGGGAAAAAAGTTAACAGCGTCTAGGCACAGTTGAAACATAAACTCTATAACGCTATGTTCTCAGTCAGTAAAGCAATATTGACATTTCGCCACGGCATTGCAGAGAAACGATCATAGCTAAAGATAAAGACCAGGTTTCTGTCTACTCTAGCTAAACTCCTAACAAAACAGCGTCCTCGAATTTTCTACCTGATCACTATCTCTTTTTTTTTTTTTGAAAACTCCTGATCACTATCTCGGACTGTGCGTGTCCTATATCTATAAACTTGTTACAGGATTCATGCCTATATCCATAAACTAGGAATTCGGGCAGGCTTCGCCAGGAACTTGCTCTGGTCAGTAGTGAGTTAGTATTGCTAATCAGCAGAAACAGAACCTCGCGCAACTGCCTAAGCAGGTAAGCAGTAGCGGTATTTGCACATGATGTGGCGTCGTGAGGAACATAAATTGGGAACAAGACACGGCATGTCCGCTCGCCCTCTTGCTAGCGCAAAGTTCTTAACCTGGAGACGATTTCTCAACTTAGGGGTAGTTGTGCCTATATCTGTGTTTATGACCCTAGATAAGTTGGCAACAGAGCAGCGCCTCGATGTTTTTTACTTACCTGATTGCCATTTCACTAAGTGGTCGGATTACGCTTGGCCTTTGTCTGTAAATTTTAGAAGTTGTGCCTGTAACTCTAACTTTGGGGTAGTTGTGCGTATTTCTGTGATCTATCTCGCTAGAAGCTATGCGGCAGAGCCTTGGGCTGATCAGTACGTAGTAACGAGTAGGTGTTGATTTAGTAGGAACAGAACCTCGTCCAACTGCCTCATCGACCAAGCAGTTACAGGTAGAGGTAAGCAGGTACCTGGATGTAGGGGGTGACGAGGGAGAGCTGCAGCGCCCACCCGAACTGGACGCCCGCCGCGACCATGCAGGCGAGCACCACTTTGTACTTGGGCGCGCCGCCGCCGTTCCTGGTGCTCCCCGCGTCGGCGCCGCTCTCGCCGCTGCCGCCCTCCTCGCCGTCTCGGGGCCGGCGGTGTGGGTCCTTGGGCGAGGCGCGGGGGCTGGAGATTCGGGTGGGATGGTCTGGTCGGAGATGCGGGCTGGGTGTAGGAGGAAGTGGAAAGGGGAAGGAGGAGGGAGATAGTGAGAGAGACGACGGGATTGGGGAGAGAGAATGGGGTGCGATCAAATTCCTAAATTGCCCATACGTGCCAGTGTGTAACACTAACGTAATTTTTGTACCGTGCAAAGTGCAACGCTATTTTGGACCGCGAAATAATTTTGGTTCCGTCCCTACGCTTTTGGTACCGGCCCCACGATAATTTTAGTACCGTCCCCACGTTTTTTGTACCATCCCCACAAAATCTTGGTTCCGTCCTCACGCTTTTGGTACCGTCCGGTTCCGTCAGTGGGGTTCCGTCTATTTTACGACCGTTAGATCGGGTCGGATGGACGGTTTATAAAAATGTCAACCACTCTAAAACTTGTACCAAGAAAATAGTACTCCCTCCATCCCGATATACAAGGCACCTAAGCGAACTGGCACAAAAATTATCGCAAATAATTTGGACCCTTGTACCCTGCCTCTGTTGATTACGGTTATAGCCTTGCCAGTAAACACGCCCAATTCTATGGATTTTCTTTCCTCCTTGCTGACAGAGTAATAATAAGTATATACTTGAACCCATCCATCGCTACCTCCAATACTGAATCCCGCTGGAGAGATGCCTCCCGCCATGCTCTGAAGTCTGATCAAGGAGGCTCTAGAGGATGCATTTCTTTGTTTTCTACAAGTTTAATCCATGAAAAATAACAGTACCATATATATGTGTGTATAGAGGATCATATTTACTGAAAACATTAAGCAAAAAATATTGGTGCATGGGCAAGAAAAAATAACCTAGTAATATGCTGCTAGCAAAAAATATTGGTGTATGTATAGAGGATCATATACATGTGACTAGTAAAATAATTATGCTGCTAGCTGTAATAATTTGAATGTTTTGCCTTCTATCATCCCTGAACGAGGAGCCCACACTCTCTTCCCCAAAGCCCACCTAGTAATATGCTAAACCAATTTGTAGAATGCCCATTTCCGGTGAAACCATGACTCGGAGACCAAAAGTCAATTTTTTCCGTCTACGCCATGTCGAGTACCAGAAGTTGGTAGACATGTGGAATTTTTTCTTGGTTGTGTTACGATAGGTCATAGTACACGGATAACCAAAATCTAGAACTACTTGCAATATTCTCTGTGTTTCGCTTAAAGGTGGAGTCTCGACCACTAAGTGTAGAACAGAGGGAGTACTTTTTCGAAAATATAATTGAGTGAAAAAATCATGACTTATATAAATAACATTTCCATTAATGTAAAGTCTACTATTCAGTGTTTCGCAGTAATAGAAGTTTATACTCTATCTACCACTACTTTATAAAAGCTTGAAGTAGGGCATTTCGAATTTAAACTAACCGGACTCGACCATGAATCAATTTTAACCGGTCATGATATCTTTCACAAGCCCCTGTCTTCTAATGAAGAACAATGTTCCAAAAAACTGTTTTCATTTTCTGTCCACAAACAATCAATTATCTCGAAAACGTGTTCTTAGAAATATGCGAGAAATATTTGTGCCTAGTGTTATGACCACATTCATGACATAGTTTTTTTTAAAAAAATGCACATATTGTGGACAAGAGTGCATCTTGGTATGCTGAACAATGTTGCCGAAGAGAAATTTTATTTTCTTTACGAGTGCCAAAAAGTTATTTTTTAAGCACATAATTTTATCAAATTGGAGAACTAAATTTATTACAACTATTAGAACATATTTTATGTTCAAATCTCCCTATCAATAGGTTTACATCCACCTCTTTTAACAAAGACGAGTTTCCACAGATTCAGCTCAATGGGGTCAAATTTAAAATACAGGTGTCACGCGGTTCGCACACGATTTTTCAAAAAAAAACATTTTTAGATTCACAAGTAGCTATTTCATCAAAGATGCACCAAAATGTTGACAAGATTCATTCCTAACTATGAACGGTCATGTCCCCCGTTTTTAACATGATTTGAAACAGGCAGAAAAGGTTCAAAAAATTCAAAAAATAAATAAATAGAAAAACTTTACAATTTATCATTATTTGTGAACTAGTATCCATAAAAAATAATAATAAAGTTGAAATACGGAAATTATCACGAAAAAGTATTCACAAAAATGAGATAACAACTACAAAGATTCATGACTTTCGGCTCAAGTGACGAATGTTATGGCCACATCCATGACATAGTTTGTTAAAATTTTCCCATATTATACATAAACTTGTATCTTGGAACCACGAACAATATTGACGAACAAACTTTTATTTTTATTTGAATAAAAACATGATTTTTTATTTTTCTGAGTGCCAAGAATGCCTTTTATTGTGAAGCACCTACCAAAAATATGTTGATTAATTGGAGAACTAAAATTTTAAAATTTACCAGACCATATTATATCTACAACTAATCAAATTCATATCTCTAAAAAGATTTATATCGAACTCTTTTTAGAAATACAAGTTTTTACCGATTCAGTTGGAAGTGGGTCAAATTATAATTACAGATGGCTCGCGGTTTTCCTCATGATTTTTTGAAAAAAATCATTTTTGGGTTCACACATATCTATTTCATCAGATATACACCAAGATCTTCGCAAGATTAATCCCCTAATTACGAACGGTCATGTCCCCCGCTTTGACCGTGATTTGAAACCGTCATAAAAGATAAAAAAAATGAAAAACCTTATCAATGTGTCATTATTTTGACCTATTATCCATAATAAAATAAGAAACTTGGAATACGAAAATTATCGTGAAAAAATGTTCACGGAAATGCGCTATTATCTATGAAGATTCATGGCTTTTAGCCCAAATGAAGAATGCTATTGTTACATCCATGGCATAGTTTGTTAAAAAAAATCCCATATTCTACACAAGCATGTATCTTGGAACCACGAACAATGTTGACAAACAAAGTCTTATTTTATTTGAATAAAAACATCATTTCTCATTTTCTGAGTGCCAAACACCAGTAGGAAAAGCCTTATAGCCACCAGCTTATAGCTGCCGTACGTGTTTCTGGGTTAGCCAGCGCTATTACCGCTGGCGAACCCCATTTCCTGTTCGCCAGCGCTACACATACTACCGCTGGCGATCAAGCCAGATGGTTCGCCAATGCTAAGAGTGGGACCCACCTGCGCGCGCACCAGCACCTCCCTTGAACTACCGCTGGCGAACAGGCCTGGGTGTTCGTCAGCGCTAAGATTACTACCGTTGGCGAACAGCCCTGCCTGTTCGCCAGCGCTAACATGTGGGCCCAGTACGCATGTTAGCGCTGGCGAACAGGCAGGGCTGTTCGCCAGCGGTAACCTGGGCAGATAAGGCATAAGTGGTCCACCCCCACACTTTCCCCTCTCCACTCTCCCTTCTCCACCTTGTCCCCTCCTCTCTCTCTCTAGCTCGAATTTATGCCAATTTCTCCACCCTTGCACTCTCTTTTGAACCAACTAAAATTATTTTAGTTGGTGTATATATGTTTATCTCCCTCCTAACACCATTTCTACCCAAAGTTTTCCCTTCCTAGGCATCTAGATCTAGAATTACACCGCCCTCTCTCTCCAAAGCTCCATAATTCTCCGGATATCATCGTGTAGCCATCTATTCATTTGAGGTGGGATGAATGCTAATATATAATTAAATGAGTTTGTATATGAATCTTGTCCGGATACACGCGATATGCTATATGTGTGAAATTTCACCGGATTCAAATATGGTCGTGTGATGGAGACTTTAAATGTGTGCAATTTGTTGTGGAATGAAATTGAGTAGCCAACTATCGCCGGAATGTTGATTCATTTCCGTCTCGGCATAGTTTGGCACTCCCTAATAACCTCCAATTTGTAGGAAGGTCATGCCGAATTTTTTCGTGAATACGACATGAAGTGAAATTTTGGATATGAAAATAAGTTGCCACTTTGCCGGAATGTTGATTTATTTCCGTCTCGGCAAAGTTTGGCACTCCTCTAACCTCCAATTTGTAGGAAGGTCATGCCGATTTTTTTCGTGAATATCGATATATATATATTATGTTTGGTTCTAATATTAATTATATTGGCGCGCTCTCGTGCATGCGACATATAATGGTGGTCGTTAAGAGTGAACGTGTCGTGAATAGTTACTTGAGACACGCGACAGAAGACATGTTACAAAATGGCCACAAGGAGATACGATGTCCATGTCGAAAGTGCAAACTAGGGGGCTTGCTCAATCCCTTTACCGGAGACTTGCTCAGTCACCTCCTCAGGTATGGTTTCATGGATGGGTATAAAAGTTAGTGGGTAAGTGATGATGAAGATGATGAAGTCCATGGGGCGGCGGTGGTACTAAATGATGTGCAACAGGAGAATAACAACGATCGACTAGAACTACAACAGGACCAAGATCAGCCTCATGACCCCGCACATGATCATGGAGAAGATGCTGAACAAGACGTGGAAGAAGATCACGAGGACACAGGGACACCCCTAACGGAAGTTGTGCGTGACTCGTCTGAAAGAACAGCTTTTGAGAAAGACGACTAACTCGATATCTGTTGCTAGAGAGCAATCAAAGCTGGCGCAAGTAGAGATAGACTCGAACACACCGTTGTATGCAGGCTGCGGTCCGGGAGAGTCCCGCATGAGAGTGGCTCTCGATGTTCTACAGATGAAGGCAAGATAAAAATGGAGCGACATAAGCGTCGATGCAAGCCTGCAATACTAGCACGATGTCCTTCCAGAGGGCAACACCTGTCCTAAAAGTTGCGACGAGGCCAAGAAAGTCGTGTGCCCCATTGATTTACCTCACAAAAAATACCATGTGTGCATCAACGATTGCTACATTTATCGGAAAGAGGACGCGAACAAAACCGTTTGTCCAGTTTGCAACGCAGCTCGATACAAGAAAGGGAAGAAGAAAGCTCCTCAAAAAGTTGTGTGGTACTTTCCGCTCATTCCCCGTCTGCAATGGTATTACGCGGACCGCAAGGAAGCAGAGCTCATGCGCTGGCACGCGAAAAGGAGGAATAAAGTTTTGAAAGATCCAAATCGGAGTGAAAAAGTAATTCTGACACATCCTTCAGATGCAAGTCAATGGAAAGCAATTGACTGTGAATATGCAACGTTCGGGGCGGAGGCAAGGAACATCAGGTTGGGTGTGAGCATCGACGGACTCAATCCGTTTGGCAACCAGAGCAGCACCCATAGCACCCCGCCCGTGTTTGTATGGATGTACAACATCCCCCCTGGTTGTGCATGAAGAGGAAGTATATTCACATGAGTATGCTAATTCAAGGGCCGAAACAACCAGGCAACGACATCAATTTATACCCGAAGTTGCTTAAAGATGAGCTGGACACGCTATGGGCCGAGGAAGGGGTGAACACATGGGACGCCTTCGGTGAACAATATTTCCCAATCAGAGTTGTCTTACTCTGTACGGTTCACGACCTACTCGGCTACGGATATGTGGCGGGCCAGGTGTGCCACGGACAATTATAGGGAAGATCCCAAAAAGCCCGGCGATCTTGTGTTGAACGAGAAGGTCAAAATGCTCGAGAATAAGTATCTCGAGGAAGAAGAAAAAGAACGCCTATCTCAATCTGACGGGGGGTCCTCGGCGATGACGAACAAGGACCTGTATGACACCCCTTTTATTAGGGCGCTTAACGCGATGAAGGGAGTGCCCCTTGACAAGAAGCCGCAACGTGGCCATGTGCATGGCCTCAGAAAGGGTCATCGGCATGCACACTACTACCCGGACACCAACGACAAGAGAAAGGAGTGGAACAAGGCCCCGGAGAAGACGGTCGACGAGCTTGTGAACGAGAGGCTCAATGAGCTCCTCCCTACCATCTGTGCGTCCATCGCTCAGTCCTTAGCGCCGTGGATGGCAGGTGGAGGACAAGGGCCGCTCCCCGAGATAAACATAGACCAAATGGTGCTGCCAGCGGCGCAGAACGTGGCCCCCGTCGTGGCGCCTGCTGCGCAGAATGTGGCCCCCATTGTGGCGCCTGTTGCGCAGAACGAGCCGGCCCCCAACCCTCAGCCGGAAGGTCGCAAAGATCTGTCGCCACCCCGCCATGTCTCTTCAACGCCGCCGCCGACACTTAGCGGTCCATCCCCCTTGTCTGAGTTCAATGCCCTCATGGTAATTCAACATCCACTGCTTAATTATATATTATGACTTGATTCGTGACGGCCTCAGTCTCTAACAACGATCGCGCGACGTTTCGCAGGCCGACGAGACGGGATGCACATTGCTCCTTCGTGTGAACGGCGAGTTAAAGGACGTGGCCAAAGGTGCAATCATAACACCTCTCAACCGCGTATCCCACGGCGTTCGTATGCCCGAGGACGTGTTCAGAGTGACATTAAGTCAGGTGCTCCCTGGTTGCGGTGCTCTCTATCCTCCGAACCAACCACCCGCAGCCGACAGCGAGTTGAACTTGGAGCAATGATTGGTTTGGCCATTGACCTGTCCGAAATCACTAATTCGTTTGGAAAATACTCCTGTCAACACTCCAACACCGGTCCAGGGGTCGGGGCACCCGAGCCAACACAAGGATTTCTCGCGTGCAAAGTCCGTGCAACACGACGGCGACGATGCTGAAGATGAGAACCCCAATGACTACCTCGTCGACGATCCTTACGAGGGGGTGCCTGGCCTGGATGATCCTTACGAGGGGGCGCCCGGCCTGGATGATCTTGATAAACTTCTCTTGCCAGCGGAGGAAGCGGATAAATATCGATGCACAAAGCGTTTTTTCTCTTCTCAAGAACCGGCAGCCCCCGAGCAAGAAGCCATCAGCCAGGACGCCCTCAAAGAGGCGGTAGCAGATGTATTTCATCAGAATCAGCCTAAGATCAAGTATGCACGGAAAAGAACTACGAAGGTTCCTGCCGTTGCATCGATGAGCCAACCGGTGGAGGGGACCAAGTCTAAGCCGCAGGCAGAACGGGTATTGGACAGGATACCCATACACGACTGGCATCAGATCCATGAGTTGGGCAAACCGATGCTTCCGCCGAGGTTGGCCTCCTTTCTGACAAGTGATATGCTTAGCGTCCATGACGGTGTTCACTTTATGGAGACGATGCTTCTCAAAGAGAAAAATCCAACGCTGCCGGTTTTGGTCGCAAAGGTGCCATCTACGGTGGGATTTGTCACTGAAGGCAACGCAAACAAGATCATCGTGAGATTTGACGACATTTTTCGGATGTCCCACATGAAATCTCTCCACTCGTCAATCGTCCGTTTTACGCTCAGTTTGGCGCATCAACTATCCATAGAGAATGTCAAAAACATCGGGCTAGCAGACCCCTACTACATGCACGACTTATACTTGAACACCCCCAAGGGTAGGGCAAAAGCGGCAAAGTACCTCCAACAAGTGTTGCTCAATAACCATATGAACAAGAGGATCACCCTCGTGGCTTACTTTCCCGAGTAAGTTATATTTCCCATCTTTCCATAAGTTTGCGCATATAAAATTTTTGAGGATTATATATATGGACTCTCCTGTTTTGCGCAGAAACAAATACGGCACCCTCATCATGCTCTCCCGAGACACGCGCACGCAGTATATCTCCACTCCGGGAGTAGGATGAAGGAGAAGAACTACTCCCTCATCAAGTCTGTTCTGAATGATGCTTTGGACGGCTACATCAGGGGGGAAGGATTCTGCGACAGGAAGAAACAAATTCAAGGCAAATATGTGTTCAGACACAGAACAGAGTTTCCCTGCCCCAAGCAGGCGCCAGGCGGCCATATGGAGGCGTGGTACCTCATCCAACACATGACGGAGATCGTGAAGGACCAACATAGTCTACAATACATGTCTGCTGTGGATAAATGGTCTCGCAGCATCGTCGAATGGTCTGATGCTGAATTCAGACAAAACTTTGGTCGCATGCAGCGCAAGCTCTGCACAATCATCTATAAGGATGTAGTAACTAAAGACTCTGTCTTCCACTGGAACTCCCCACCGTCTAACAATGAGTTGCGACAATGTGTGCTAGAGCAGACTGACGACAGACCATTCAACTCGTTAGAAGGGGCTCTTCCGTTCCCGCCGGAGAAGAAACAGAAGATCACAACATCGAGGAAGAAATAATCGATGGTATGTATTCGATTCGTTACGAATTGCTCCTAATAAGAACTTGTGATTTCCTTTGCCGGTCTAATGATTTTATCTTGGTCTACAGAGAGATGAAGAAGTGGACGGCGCGCTGGCCCTAGCGAAAGATCGCAAGCGGAAGCGGAAGCTAAAGCGGAGGCAGACCGCATATATAGTCTTGTTTGCGATTGATCTCTATATCGCGCGCCGTTGTATGGATGTCATAATTTTGTAATCGTTAAACTAATTAGATGGCTATATTTTGGGTTCGAAATCTTCCGACATAAATGTGTTATTGAGATCATCAATGTGTATTCATACTTATGAGAAGGATGGATGCATATGTATCGATGTGTTATCGATGTGTTATGATGTGTTAATTTCGTTATGGATGGATGCATATGTATCTAAGAGTGATTTATATGTGTGAACTTTATAAATTAAATAAATTGAATGTATTTGCACCTTTATAGTATAATACCAGAATATACAAACTGTTATACGAAAATGAAAATAAAAATATAAACATGGGAGACTTACCGTTGGCGAACCAAACAGCTACCGCTGGCGAACAGTATCGCTGGCGAACACAGGAGGTACCGTTGGTGAACATTACAGCTGGCGAAAAAGGATCTGTTCGCCAGCGGTAACATATACTACCGCTGGCGAAGCGATGTTCGCCAGCGGTAACCTGCTACCACTGGCGAGGTAGTGCTGGCGAACAGGGCTTCGCCAGCGGTAAGCCATATTTGTTCGTCACTGGTAGGGGTTTTCCTACTAGTGAAAAATGGCATTTTTGTGAAGCACCAACTAAAAAATATGTTGAATAATTGGAGAACTAAAGATTTTAAAGTAATTAGACCATATTATATCTACAATTAATCAAATTCATTTCTCTAAAAAGTATTACATCCACCTCTTTTGGTTGGAGACGCATCAGAGTAACATTCTGCTGCTCCGTGCCTCTACCCCGCACGTTGCCTAGTTCCATGGTCCTGTGTCTAGAACCTATGTCGTTGTCTATGTTAAATACTTTTGCTAATACTACTCTGCTTATGCCTATTAGGCGGTTATCACCATGGTTATCATTATGCCATTTTTTCCTGCTACTACTCTGCGTATGCGTGTCATTTATGCCGGAAAGCTCACCGCCATGAGAGATGGTGAGAGCAGTACCATAGAATGATAGAAGGAGGTAACCAAACAGCTGCACTTTGCAGTTGTTCTGGACTTATAGCCCACCAAACAACCGGAGTCCATTCTCTTGATCCCAACCAATTGGGTCTAGCTAAAACTTTGTGGGCAACCAAACGTAGTGCAAAAGATGGCTCAGGTCGCGTTTTTTGAGGGTCGGGCCCAACTGGGCCATGGATGTAAAACTCCGAAATTACGTGTTGGCAAACAAACACACCGTTAGTTCCCATGATGGTGCTTCCACATCGAATTCATCGGACGAGAAAGCTGAAATCAGCGAGAGCATCTCCAACCAGCTATCAACCAAAATAAGTGCCCACTATGGAATTGTAAAATGTCCTTTTGCATTGATTTTAAATATTTTGGTACACAAATATCATTTCGTCACAAATATTTTCACTCACTTAGAACACTTGCATATGTTTTTTGCCCATTTTTTAGATTTAAAAAAAACTTCTTTTGCATATCGTAATCAAGCAGGAACATATGTACTCGTGAGACAAAAATGTACTCTCTTTGGATATGTACTTCACTCTAGCAAGCTTAGCTAAAGCACAGTTTAAAAACAAAAGAGGATACTGAAACTCAAGATAAGTGAACTTGAACCTTGGATCTCGAATGAGAAATATTGAAAGTAAAAGTCAAGGCATTTTCCAATACTCTCTAAGCTTTTTTTTCTTGCATGGGTGCGAGCATTGTAAGTAATATAGAGTCGAACTAGAGTGTCCTCCCGAGATGCCTCATTGTCCAAATCTTTCTTAGCTTGCCATATTTGTCGAAAGTACAGTTTCACAGTGTGATATTCTAAACAAAATTCATATTACTTGCTTCATAGAACACTCTGGGCAACTTGAAGACATCTTTTTGCGTCCCGTTCCTTGGAGAAGGCGCAGATGATACTGGGATCTTGCCTTTCGATGGCATCAAATACTCTTGTATGTTAAATGATATATCTACCATTCTGAAGGTCGAGTTTCATCTTGTGGGAACATCGAGACAAAAACTCTTCTCACAAGAAATGGATGTTTATGTAACAATCCCCACAATTTGTTTTCCTTTTTGGGGTGCCTCTTATGAACTTTAGCGTCTCACGTATGTTTTTCAGTATTGAAACTAAATAAACCAATCTATGCTTTGCGTACCAAATTGAGGATATGAGATGCGCACGAGACGATGCAAAAAATTTCCCTCCCAAAGTAAAAAATTGTTTGCAACAAAATTTCCCATAATAATTTGCACCATTCTACCATTGTTCGGAGCATTATCCAATGTTATTGAAATCAATATATGTGTCCTCAAAGTTCAAATCACTTATGCAGTTTTGAACTATATTAAAAATGGTTATTCCTGTGTGGCGTCTTTCAAAGGCATTGAAATTGGTCATTCTGCTGTTGAACTTGCAGCAATCATTATGAACACAGCTTTGGACAAGATAAGGTACGTGTGCACACACATGTAGAGTATGGCTTCGTGTTCCATGATGTCTAGTGCAGGTCCACAACAACACGCGTGGGGAGGAAGATGTCGACTTTGTGCGACCTAGACTAAGTTTCATGTAGTTTCTATGCCCTCCACCCCTCACACATATCCATATGACCCCAAACCCTAGCCTCTCGACTGCTCCTAATGACTAAACAACTAATCGTTCGCTGATGCCTCGCAGTCCCAATATCATTGCATGTAGCCAACTTCTAACATTCTGAGGAGAGATACAAAAAGTAGGAAGTATAATAAACACATGAGAGTAGACGCATTTGGAGCAAATATATCGAACTAAGGCATGATGCCATATTCTGTAGCCAGGGAAGGTTGATGGTTGAATTAGTTATCTATCCACCACGCATTAAATTATATACTTTTTTTTCCATGTCTGGCAAGAAAGAACTCTGAATCTAGCCGTCCATGTGCTTCAATTCAACAATTTGGCTATTTGTGTCTCGAGGAGGAGGAGGAAGAAGAAGAAGAGTTGAATTTTAAATGACGTATGGTAGGGGTTAGCATTTCAAGGTAGGTAAGTTAAAATTTAAATCATTATTTTCGTAGGCAAGTGAAAGAGCGAATGGTTAGTGCATGACTTTCACACGGTATATATGGTATAGATTTAAAAAAATGGTAAGTGTTATTTATAAGTAATAATAAAATAAAACAAGAGCAAATTCGAGATAATTGAGCTCATATACCTCAATGAATACTCGATCTCAAGACCAAGTGAAGTGCCCCATATCTCTAATCATGGGCACACTAAATTGCATAGAAGAAAAGTTAAGTACTCCCTCCGTTCCGAATTAATTGTCATGAATTTGTCAAATATAGATGCATCAATAAATTAAAATGCCTCTAGATACATCCATATTTGGAAAAATCCACGACGATTAATTCGGGAGGAAGGGAGTACAAGGTGAATGATATGTGATCATACTTTTGGGCTCATTTACGTCCTATTAAGCGAGGGATTAGGGCATCTCCAGTCGCCCCCCCCCCCCCCCCCCCCCCCCGAGCCCCCTAGCCGGCCTTTTTAGCGCCGGAAACGGCGAATAGCGCCGTTTCCTCACCAGTCGCCCCCCCCCCCTAGAAGCCCAGATAGCGCCGTTTCGGTGCTATTTCACGCCGCGGCACCCAGGCCAAACCCTGCCCGCTGGGTTCGGCTTGGGGGGCGAAACTGCGCTGCAGCCCGCGCGGGCCAGCTCTGATAGTGACGCGTCGAAAAAGCGCGGGAACAGAAACCCCCGCCCGTGACCTTCTTCTCGGCCTACCACTCCTTCGAGACCAGGTCCTCGGCGGTCTCGAGCAGGCGGCGGCGACGGCCGAGGCTGCCGCCCTTCGGGCATCTCTGGAGACCCACCGGAGGGAAGAGGCAGAGCGCGAGGCGTACCGGCAGCTAGCAGAAAACGCGACGTCGGTCGAGCAGCAGGCGCTCATCGCGCAGTACGAGGACGACCGTCGGCAGGTGACGCTGCAGAGCGGGCGGCGCAACCGCCAGCCCTCCGAACAGGCACAGCTCCACTGGATGCGGGTGCAAGGCCGGGCGGAGCGGCGCTGGCTCGCCATGGTGACGAAGGATGACGGCGAAGCTGGCCCCTCCAACCGGCTCGCCATGGTGGCGAAGGATGACCGCGAGGAGGATGATGATGAAGACGCCGGCTCCTAGAATAGTCGCCGCCGTAGATTTATAAGTTTTTTGCACTGTTTAGTTTATTTCTCGACGTTTAGTTCAAATTTGCGTCGAATCAAATAAAATGTGTCAAATTTTCATTTCTCTGTTTTTTGGGCCAAAAGTTGGGCTCGGGGGGCGACTGGGAAGTCTGCCCCCCAGGTTCCAGATTAGCGCCGTTTGGCGCCGCGGCGGCCTCAAAACGGCGACGTTTTGGGCCTTGGGGGCGCAACGGATGAAGATGCCCTTAGTTTCATTGATCAACTAGGGTATACAAGGAGAAAACAAATCCATTGCGGATGATAAAATGCAGAAACAACCATCTCCGGAAGGGAACGGATCCACCCACACTTGTGCTCCTTCAGAACATCGAACCAGTCTCCTGGTGCTATTCGGGTCATAGCAGGATGCATGCGTCAGCGAGCCAGATATAGCAGCACTTAACCACCTCACTTTTTATGGGGCCACGGTAAAAACGTAGCACTCCATATATATACTCGCGGTTTGCCGAGTGGAAACTATGTCTGCAGGCTGCACCAAAGCCTGACGGATTAATGCTGTCCGTCAGTCACATTCACCGTGCAACCCACATGGCGATCATGGGCGGTTCTTGGTCGCCCCCAAGAGTCTCACGCCACGCGAGGGTGCGCTGGTTGGGGCGCAGCGGGGGACTGGGCCGTGATGGTGACTAGCGCGGCGGATCCAAATGGTGCGAAGGCAGAGTCCGCTCGAGCGTGTCGGTGACGGTGTTGGGCGGGCTCGGGGTGGTGGCCGCTGGCTCCGATGGCGTTAGCGTGTCGTCGCCAGGCCGGGGGACGGCAGCAGCTGCATTATGTTCGGCGACAGAGCCAGCGGGACTCTTAGGTGGCCGCCGTGGCGCGGGTTCGGCGAAGACGGCGAGGGCGAGGGCGAGGACAACGCGGAGATGGCCGACTGCGAGGGCGAAGACGGCGAGAGGAGGTGCCAGCGGCTAAGCGTGCTGGTTCTTTCCGCCATTGTTAGTTCGCTGGGTGGCATGGCAAGCAGAGAGCGAGAAGATTGCTCGAGGATTCTTGCCCAGAGGATGATATTGTCGGTTCGTGGCTTCTTGCCGCCAGTGTTTGATTTTCCCGGTTTTGGAAGCAGGTGGGCAAAGGGAACATGTCATTTACCGGCACGTCACCACTCACGAGGGCCATGCTATACGTACAGCATATTTCTGTCCGAACCATTTACGATACTATAATCATGTGCCGGCTCACGAGGAATGTAGTCCGGCTGATCTGGTGCCATACGCGAATTTTGTCAATTCTATAATCATGATTGTTGCTAATACTTCATACTTTGTTTGTGTAGACGACCCGTCTAAAAGCTGCACAAAGCAGAGGTTGTGTGATGTATCCTGCTCATACGGGTTCTCGGAGCTATGTGATTTATTGCGACAAGGATCAAGATGCAGTTTAACTGTTCAAAGCTACGCACATAAACAAGGTGGATGGAACATATCCTTCGCCTGTGAAAAAAGCAATTGTAAGCCCCCCAGAATTCTTCACATCTCGTTAATCAACATTTTACCTCAATAGATTCTTGTAGGGCACCTTCCCTTTGTGAATTCTGCTGCAAACTTCTGTCATCAGCTATTTTACCCATGATTGTCATCTTCTAGTTCATGTACATGCGTTATTTAACTTGCTTGTCATCTGCTAGTTCATATACACACATGCTTTAACTTGCTTGTCATCTGCTATTTTAATATATGTTATGTACATTTTTTCGTGCGCTATTTTCATCAATGTTTCTCGGATGCTTATTTTTTCCATCATCTATGTCCCCTAAAAACTACTTTGGCTAAGATGTATGCCGCAACGCGTGTAATCAACTCTGTGCGAACTCTGAGCTTTGTTAAGTCAAAGATGGGCAATAAAATGCCTTTTATCTACAAAAAAAAGCTAGTTCGGCTGCCATGAAGCAGGAATTTGTCATGGAGCAGAAGGCAGCCATGGATCAGCCTGATGCAGACAGAATCGCCCGCCAACAAGAACTAGATGACATTCGAAAGCAATGTGCAGAGTATATCCAGGCTCAACATAGATCCAATGTCATTCTTCAGGAGCTACTGGATAGGACACTCTACGCCCAAACAAAACCTTGCGGCTGACGAACTGGGTAACTGATATGAAATTGTTTCTCTTCGTGATGTATTTTTGTGCCTTTTTGATAGGTGTCCTTGGTGAGTTCTTTTGTGCCCCTTGTGAGGCTGTGAACTATGCCAGATGGCATTCGATGCCTCTGCTGGTGGCCCTTGTGAGGCTGTGAACTATTGCAGATGGCAGTTGATGCCTCTGCTGGTGGCCCTTGTGAGGCTGTGAACTATTGTAGATGGTCTTTGATGCCTCGGCGGGTGGACCTTGTGAGGGTGTAACCAGTCTTATTTGCTGCATGTTTTTTTTGTGTGTTTTTTTATAAAAACTAGCAGTGCTAGAATTTAAAATTCGTCCGCACAGGCTAAACGGCCTTTCGAACCACGAGGGAAAAAACGTCGATGCACGATGACGTCACCAAAGCACCTGGCGACGGATGCGATCCGTTACGGATACGAGAACTATGGTAGGTCCACGAGGCGGCACCTTATTGGATGAAAATCGCGACGGAAAATCACGTCACGGATACGTTTCGACGTGGACATGCCATGTTGGTCCACGTGATTGCTCATGATTCGCGACGTCTTACGAAGAACTAAAACGTCTCACTGTCGGACAACGTTATAAATTCGTCGATAATCAGCGTATACATGGGACTTTATGAGAGCGTCACGTGGCACACCTATAGTGCTTGAACCCACGACGAGAAAATAAACGTCGCACGTATTAAGACGTCATAAAACGGGATCGATGACGTCATAAAAGGAGGCAACGGTATTTCCATTCACGACGTTTTAAAATGTCAAGAAAATGATGATGTCAGGAACGGTAGAACTGACGTCAGTGGCGCCCGTAACGGGTAACGGAATATACGATGCCACGTGTGCACACGCTGTGGCGAAAAAAAACGTCGTCCTTGTTGGGCCTTGTGCTGGGCTGGCCAGTAGCTCGCGGCGGTTGAATTTCCGTCGCGGACTTCACGACGGATTGCCCTTACTCCGTGATAGTCGACCAGGAACGTTCTCACTCCGTCGCGTAAACCGTCGCGGATTGCCCTTAGTGACGGTTTAGACCCCATCTGCAACGTTATTGAAACGTCCCAGACCGCGCGGAATTTGGTAGTGACACAGTTAGAGCATGGCTTCTGATACGTCTCAAACATACGTATCTATAATTTTTGATGATCCATGTTGTAATTATATCAATTGACAAATTTTTTGTTTACACTTCTTAGCAATTTTATGCATTTTCTTGGCCTAATCTATTAACAAGATGCCATAGTGGTCGTTTCTGTTTTCTGCTGTTTTTCCCTTTCAGAAAAACTAGTCGCAAAATATTCTCGGAATTGGACGAAAATTGGCGTACGCACATAATACACCAGAAGCCCGATGGGGAGGAGCAGCCAACCCAGGAGGCGGTCACTGTTGGAACGCGTAGAGATAAACGAAAACTTTTCCTACGCGGTACTTCCAAGATCTAGCCAAGGTAGAAGGCCACGAGTATTACCACTAGACGCGCGGTTGCGGATTATCGATGAAGCGCGTCGGGGCAGTGCAGTCCCACGATCCGGTCCGGCCGATCCAATCCCTCAAACGTCGAAGTGCTGAACGTACAACACCTCTTCCGGTATCCACACGTACGAGGAGGACCTCCAACGGCAGACTGCTAGGTCTGGTGCGACGGCTGGACTGTGTGGGGCTAGGATTCCCAACGCATGGGAGAGTGGACTAACGTACCCGCTGGGCAACCTGCGCCGCTCTTTATATAGCGTATGGTAGTGGGATGCACAACACTTGTGGCCCATTCCCTCTGTGAGTCCGACTCATAAAATCAGTCCATTTCCGGTTCGGGTCCAACCCAACCAATACTTGCTCCCGCTCTTAAGTGTGCGACCCTGCAGGCTCATGGCGACTTGGACACGATTGGAGTCCGACTCTCAATCGATCAATCGGTAGCAGCTCCTACAGAACGTGCCGACTCCCAAGTCTCGTTGAGTCATGACGACATACATTTCAATGTGATATTCATCTTAGTCCTTTTTGCTTCACGATATATCTTGTCGAACTATAGGCGATTTGTCGTCATCCCTTTAATAGTTCAATTCTCTTCTCGATCCGTGATATGTGATTTATCTGACTAACTCTTAGTCAACAAACACAGTTAACACTTAACTGAGTCGCGCATGGCCATGCTTCCTAAATCATATCACTCGAGAGGGCTCAGAGAATATCTCTACATTCGGAGGGGCAAAATCCCATCTTGATTATTCACATCACGCAGCTTGCTTCTCATCCGACCCGAACTCTGCCTTTATAGTTGCCTTGTCACAGAACAATGTTTGACAGAACCTAAGTCGGTGATCCACAACTCGGATTGTGCGACAACCTCAGGTCTAAGGATTACATTGATTAAGACATGCAAATGACGACTTGCTCGTTGCATCTCAATGTGGGCCAGTCCGACTTGCTAAACTTTTTAGCCAAGTCCGTGAGCGTTGGAATGGCATCACCATGCCCATGACAAGTGGAACCGTGTCATCAGCCAACACTCACATTAGTCTAGGGTGTGTGTCCAGCACAAGCTTAATGACCAAGGACAATCTAGTATGAACAACATGAATACATAGTTCCACAATCGAATCACATATTCAATGACATGTATCAGATGTTCAAAACAAGGACAACTTAATAACTTTATGAATAAAGTGGGAATTACATCATACATGATTGCCTCTAGGGCATATTCCCAACAGCCTCCCACTTGCACTAGAGTCAATCCTGGCATCATATGCCTAGGAATCTAATGCCCATACCTCTCGTGTACGCCTCATGCTTAGGCTGTGGTAGTGCCTTTGTCAACGGATCTGCAATGTTTGCATCCGTGTGTACTTTGCATAACTTGATATCACCTTGTTCGACAAACTGGCGAATGAGGTGGTACCGCATGAGTATATGTTTGTTCTTCTGGTGTTGTCTAGGTTCCTTGGCTTGTGCGATAGAACCATTGTTGTCACAATATATGTCCAAAGGATTGGACGCGCTCTGAACCACACCAAGATCTATCAGGAGGTTTCTGATCCAAACAGCTTCCTTTGCTGCCTCTGAGGCAGCAATATACTCAGCCTCTATTGTAGATGCATACACCGTATCTTGCTTGGAACTCTTCCAGCTCACAGCCCCTCCGTTCATTACGAACACGTATCCAGATTGCGAACGAGAATCATCTGAGTCGGTGAGATAACTCGCATCCGTGTAACCCTTTACACTGAATTCCTCATCACCTCCATAAACTAGGAACATTTCCTTGGTATTTCTCAAGTACTTAAGAATGTTTTTAACCGTTGCCCAGTGAGCTTCGCCAGGGTCAGCCTGATATCTGCTCGTAACACTTAGAGCATAGGAAACATCTGGCCTAGTACAAATCATGGCATACATGATGGATCCGATTGCCGAAGCATACGAGATCACACTCATCCGACTTCGCTCATCAGTTGTCGAAAGACACTGAGTCTTGTTAAGTTTTATGCCATGGGACATCGGTAAGAATCCCTTCTTGGACTCTTCCATTTTTAATTTCTTCAAAACCTTGTCCAGATAAGTACTCTGACTCAATCCAATGAGCCGCCTTGATCTATCTCTATAGATCCTGATTCCTAATATGTAAGTCGCCTCACCCAAATCCTTCATTGAGAAACTCCTTTCCAATGACTCTTTGGTTTCTTGTAACATCATGATATCATTTCCAATCAGCAATATGTCATCCACATATAAGATTAGAAAGTTTACTTTGTTCCCACTAAACTTCTTGTATAAACAAGAATCATGATCGCTCTTGATGAAGCCAAATGATTTGACTACCTCATCAAAGCGAATGTTCCAACTCCGAGATACTTGCTTCAACCCATAAATAGATTTATGAAGTTTGCATACCTTGTCAGTATTAGCTGGATCAACAAAACCTTCGGTCTGTATCATATACACGTCCTCAGTTAAATTTCCATTAAGGAAAGCCGTCTTGACATCCATCTGCCATATCTCATAGTCGAAATGGGCTGCTATAGCTAACATGATCCTAACTGATTTAAGCATCGCTACGGGCGAGAAGGTCTCGTCGTAGTCAACTCCTTGAACCTGTCGGAACCCCTTCGCGACCAGTCGTGCTTTATAGACGGAAATATTTCCATCCATATCAGTTTTCTTCATAAAGACCCATTTGCACTCGACGGGTCTTGCACCGTCAGGCTAATCAACCAAATTCCAAACTTGGTTTTCATCCATGGATTTTAACTCGGATCTCATGGCTCCAAGCCATGACTCGGAATTAGATCCCACCATCGCTTCCGAATAAGTTGCCGGCTCATTACTGTCTAACAGTAAAACATCACGAGCATTTTGTAATCTGGCAGATCTCCGTGGTTTAGGTGTTGTTACCGGTGTAGGTACCACGACCGGCTCAGCCTCCAAGACACTCGCCGACTCGCCCCTAACCGGTTCCTCTCGAATTTCTTCGAGTTGCACTGTGCTCCCACTGACTTCCCGACTGAGAAACCCTTTCTCAACGAAGACACCATTCCGAGCGACAAACACTTTGCCCTCTACCCTCGGATACCCCACGAAAATACACTTATCCGACTTGGGCGTGAGCTTGTCCGACTGAAGTCGCTTGACAAATGTTTCACAACCCTAAATCTTAAGAAAAGACAAACTTGGCTTTTTAGTAGTCCACATTTCATGCGGTGTCTTCTCTACTGACTTTGATGATACTCTGTTTAGTGTGAACGTTGCAGTTTGTAGACAATAACCCCAAAATGATAAAGGTAGATCTGTCCGACTCATCATTGATCGTACCATGTCCAACAAGGTGCGATTTCTCTGTTCCGATACACCGTTTCTCTGCGGTGTACCCGGCGGAGTGAGTTGAGGAACGATTCCACAACTCTTTAGATGGTCATCAAACTCATGGCTCATGTACTCGCATCCACGGTCCGACCATAGAAACTTTATTTTCTTGCCGAGTTGATTTTGTACCTCACTCTGGAATTCCTTGAACTTTTCAAAGGCTTCCGACTTGTGTTTCATTAAATAGATATATCCATACCTACTCAAATCATCAGTGAAGGTAATGAAGTACTCATAACCACCTCTAGTTGTCATGCTCATTGGACTACATACATCACTATGTATTAGTTCCAACAAGTCGCACGACCTTTCACAACTCCTTGCAAAAGGTGTCTTGGTAATTTTGCCTAGTAGGCATGATTCGCATGTCTCGAATGACTCTAAGTCAAACGAAGTTAGAAGTCCATCATCATGGAGCTTCTTCATGCGCTTCCAATTTATATGACCTAGCCGATAGTGCCAAAAGTAAGTCATATTCAGATCATTTGGTTTCAACCTTTTAACATTTATGTTATAGACCGATTCACTATCAAGATTTAAAATAAATAACCCGTTCTGAACGGGTGCAAAGCCATGAAACATATATTTTCAAATATAAAGAACAACCATTATTCTTAATATTCGACTCATAACCTTGTCTCATCAAACATGAGGCGGAAACAATGTTTCGACTAAGCGCTGGAACATAATAACAATTATTTAGTTCCAAAATAAATCCTGAAGGTAAATGAAGTTGCATCATGCCGATTTCCAACGAAGCGACTCTCGCCTTGTTGCCGACCCGAATATCAACCTCTTCTCTTGCCAAGCTCCTAGTTCTTACCAGTCCATGCAACGAGTTGCAAATGTGAATGACTGATCTGGTATCATATACCCAAAAACTGTTAGGTGCATCAGCAAGATAAATGTCTATAACATTGCACACAAGCGTACCTGAGTTGAAAGTCACACCTCCACTCTTGGCTCTGTCAGCTAAATACTTGGTGCAATTCCTCTTCCAGTGGCCATCTTGCTTGCAATAGAAGCAATTCGCTCTGGCTGTAGGAGAAGGCTTAGTGTTTGAGGGATCACTCTGGACAGGGCCATGGGCGCTACCTCCTGACTTATCCTTCTTCTTCTTAGTCCAAGAACTCTTCTTGAACTTAGCCTTATTCTGCACAATCAACACTTGACTGGCGCCTTTCTTGATATCAGCCTCTGCCGTTTTGAGCATCCCATGTAATTCAGTGATACTCTTATCCATACCATGCATATGGTAGTTTGAGATGAACGGACCATACGCACTAGGAAGAGAGTTCAGAATTATATCAGTAACGAACTCTTCGTTAATTGGGAAGCCCAGTCGATCCAAAGACTGTATGTAACCAATCATCTTGATTACATGCGGACTCAGTGGATCGACGTCTTTCAGCTTACAACCAAGCAAACCTTGAGAGACTTGATACCTCTCGGTCTTTGCCTGAGCCTGGAACATACTTTTGAGGCTTTCGATCATATCGTAGGACTCAACATTCTTGAACTGCTGCTGCAAGTCCGGTTCCATGTGTGCAAGCATGAGACGGCTAATTTCCGTAGACTCATATCTAGTCTTACGGTAGGTATTTATGACAGTGACAGTCGCATCATCATCAGGCTCTTCTGGAAGTGGAGTTTCTAGAACATGTTCTTTCTTGTCATGCTTGAGGACTATCCTCAAATTACGATACCAGTTGGCGAAATTAGTTCCATTAAGCTTATCTTTCTCTAGGATTGATCTCAACGCAAACGCGGATAACTGAGCAAGGTTGGTAGGTGCCATTGATCTACAACAGAAATATGCAAAAACACTTAAGACATGTATTCATAAAAGAGCAGGCATATTAAACGTTTTAATACTTATGCTCCCACTAGAACCAACATCCCTCCGATGGTTGCTAAGTGATTCAAGACCCTAAATAAGCAAGCCGACTAGTGAGGTTTAGCATCACCGCTAGCCGTCAAGTGATCTAGGTAGGCAACACCTTGCCAATCGTATCCAATATGACTCCTGTTAGTTGGGTGACATCACATGTCCCGGCTCCCAACCTACCTCGCCCCGAGCCCCACAACCGTTGTGATGGACTCGTCTAGATTACCTAGTGCTTCTGCAGTAAGAGTCCGACTCAAACCCACCTAACCGGAAACAATTGGTAGCACCTCAATTTTATGAGCCCACTACCAAGAATGTCCGACTTGTGATGGTGCAGCACTAGCGGGGCGACCGACTAGACCTTCTTTGAGGGATTAAAGAATCTACCAACTATCCAAATAGAGGTAAACACAGACATAACAATAACACAAATAAAGCAATTATAATGTGAAATGGTATAGCTCTCTTCATAGTGATCTCCATCTCCACAAAGTTTGTAAGTCGACTCGTGCCAACTCTTGTCACGTGACATCTTACTCCATGTAGCCGACTTGTACATCGACTTGCATGCCACCGGGTTCTCCAACAAGCTACACTAGCTAGTAAATGAAAATTTACATAAAGAATCCGACACGCAGGACGGTATACAATAAAATGACAGCACCTAGACTCCAGCTGACGAAGGCATGGATCCTGGACCCTGCGAGTAAGGACACCCCCTCTCAAGCCTTCTGGTCAAGGCCCAACAGGAGGCGCCCTTGGAGTATTCTAGAAGGCTCATGAGAAGCCCACCCGCATCAACTTGCGGGTTAAGTTAGGGAACTTGTAAACCGACCTAAGCTAGGGTTTGTGTCCTCTCCGGGTCGAACTCGAGACCTGGCTATCTATATAAAGCCAGGAGGGCCCCCAAGGAGAGGACCAAGTAATACCGCACGACCACAAAAGCCTTGAAACTCGAGATCTCTCTCGATTCGAGCACCCTGTAACCGATCAAATCATCTAATACAGATCGACAGAAGGCAGGAGTAAGGGTTTTACCTCTACGAGGGCCCCGAACCTGGGTAAATCTCGCCCCCTATCAAGCCGACGATTTCACCAGCGCCTATGACGTCTCCTAGTCGAAACCCGATAGGGTCACCCGAGGGATTTGTGGAGCCAGAGCTTCGACAATTGGCGCCGACCGTGGGGATCGCGGGCGCTGGATCACCGGCATCTTCGGCTTCATCGACATCCAACTCCCGTTGGAAACCATCGACTACGGCTCCGAACAATCCTGTACGGATCGGATCCGTCATAGTCACACCTCACTCGCCGGAATCACGCCCGGTATTCGAGGATCTGGAGAAGAGCGTCACCCTGACGTTCGGAAGCTTCAACTTCATGGCGAACAGAGACGGAATCCTCCACTTCTCGGATGAATCTGAACCCGAATCGCCGTCAACTCACGCTTCCCTATGGAGAAAAGCGGCGAGTCCATCCTCTTCAACACGATCGACTACCACGCACTCTCGACAGAGGAACCCTCTCGGGTGCGAAGAGCTTCCCGATCTGCGCCTAGGACACACGGGCCACAACTGGCCCAAGTCTGCATGGCAGGGTCGGAACAGCCCTCGGAAACTGAATATAGCGCAACCGAGCGCGATCTAATCGGCGTCTCGCGGGAAGCCTGGAAAAGAGCCAAGGAATCCATGCGAAAGAGTCAGCCACCCGCAGCAGGTGCCACACAGGAAGACCTAACCGCCTACCACTATCACCTAGTGAGAGCGGCCTCAAACATCAAGGATGCCCGAGCAGATCTAGCCCGTCGCAGGAGAGCGGCGGATGAGTCAAGCCTACGTCGAGCCGAGCTGTCCCTTGCACCTTCGGTCGGTACCCGACCCGGGGGAAAAGGACCCGCAGCGTCGACGAGGGACCACGAATCTATGGCTGGGACCAACAGGTCTACCACGTCTTCTTTCATGAGGGTTGACGACGATGGCAACGTCTACCCGCAAACTCCAGCCACTGCAATTCTAGCCGCGGCAACCTACATGCAGATGAACCAGCCGACGGACAGCGATCCTCGGGTGGAACAATACAAGCATATCCGCAAGGGTCTAGGGCTGGCAGCCGCGAAACTCGCCTCCCACGATCGCAAGGAACAACTGGAAAAGGCGCGACAGGAGAAGGACAAAGACAAGGATACGCCCCGCAGGCACAGGAGCTCCTCTCCGAGAAAGGATAAATCGCCGCGTCGCGGCCGAGGGAAAGAGGCTCGACGCCGCGGTGATAGTCGAAGCAGCAGCGACGACAGCCCGAGAGACAAAGATTCGCGGCACCACAGCAGCCGCTCGAGAAAACGAAGCAAGGAACCAAGAAAAGATAGCGACCGCGACCGGTCCGGGTACGACGCGCGATCCGATCTCGCCCAGAAGAAGGTGGATAAAGCAAGGGCTTCACGATATCGCGAACGCTCCTCATCCGGGTCTTCGGACGACGAAACCTGCGGAGCACTTTGCTTTGCTCGCAGTATTCGTGAAGCACCTCTACCCAAGAGATTCAAGCTCAGCTCGGAGGTGACAAAATACGATGGCTCACTCGAGCCTTCCCAGTGGTTAAGCGACTACCTCACGGCGGTAAAATGCCAACGTGGTAACAAGAACACGGTCATGCAATACCTCAATTTGCACCTAGCCGGAGCGGCCCGCAGCTGGCTGGAGAGGAGACCACGATCTTGCTACGCATCGTGGGACGACCTGCATCGCGATTTCTGCAAAAACTTCCAGTCGACCTACAAAAGGCCAGCTACAATCGAAGAACTACGAGCTTGCAAACAGAAAAGTGGTGAATCCACACGAGAATACATCCAGCGGTGGAACACGCTCAGGAACACCGCAGGGACAATCTCTGAAGAAGTGGCGATTGAGGCCTTCGCCAAAGGGGCAAGAAGAACCGCGTTTCGAGAAGAACTCGGCAGAGCTGCGCCCAAAACCATAGGGAGCTCATGGTCATAGCCGAAAAATGGGCCAATGGAGAAGACGCAGTATGCAATGAAAGAACATCATCGCCCACGCACGACGAAGACCGTCATGGGCGAAGAAAGAGAAGAAAATATTACGACCACGAGGATAGAGAAGAACTAGTGGCAGCAGAATTCACGCGAAGTCGCGACTCCGGTCGTCGTGGAAGTCGCGAATGGAGACCAAAGGCAGAAGAAAAATCACCCGAGGAAGACCTCGATGCGTACTGCTCGCTACATCTGTTCACAGACAAGCGCACGGGCAAGACTAAGGCAACACACCTTCTCAAGGATTGCCGAAAGTTCATCGAAATCTCGGACGCGCTCGCCAAGAAAAGATTCGCTTCCACCCAAAACTATCCGCCACTACCAGGAGGCGGACAACAATTCCAGCTACCACCGCCGCCACCTCCACCGGCCAACCCAAACATGGCACTCGCCGCATTGCCAGCACCACAACAACAAAACACGGGAGCAAATACATACCCAACTCCGCACGGACAACTCCTCGGGATGATACAGAAGGTATGCCCCTCTCGCAGAGCTCAAAAAACTAACTCGAGACAAATATGCATGGCAGTGCAGACGCCACCAACGAAGCCCGAGTACCTGAAGATGGCCGAGCAGCCAATCACGTTCTCGAAAGAAGACCACCCGCCACGAGTCTATCGACCAGGACACGCCGCCCTTGTCATTCAAGCTCAAATTGGCAACTATGACCTGGCCCGCGTATTCATGGACGGTGGCAGCGGCATCAACATCATCTACGCGGATACACTCCGTCGAATGAACAAAAACCTGGATGGCCTAACGGAATCAGAAACATCCTTCCACGGGATAGTTCCGGGCAAGGCAATACGTCCACTCGGAACAATCAACCTTGAAGTTGTACTGGGCTCACCACGCAACTACAGAAGGGAATTCCTGGACTTCGAAGTCGTCGACTGGCCCTCACAGTACCACGCCATTCTTGGTCGAACAGCGTTCGCCAGATTCATGGCCGTACCACATTACGCATACTTGAAGCTCAAGCTACCCGGTGAATACGGTGTGATCACCATTGACGGAGACTTCCAGAAATCGGATAAGTGCGACATAGAATTTAATGAGATCGCGAAATCTTTCGGGATGCAAGAAGAACTACAAGAGCTGGCAAAAACCACGGACCACTCCGTCATGCCCCTCACGAAGAAAAACGCACCTGAACTGGAATTCAGCGCCAACAGCGACACTCGCAAGCACCAAGTGCACCCGACGGATTCCGCCAAAACCGCGATGGTTTCCACAACCCTCTCGCCAGCATAGGAAAGCGCGCTCATCAAACTCCTCCGTGAGTACTGGGAGATTTTCGCCTGGCAGCCCTCAGATATGCCAGGTATACCCAGGGAGTTTGCCGAGCACTCACTCGAAGTCTTTCCTAACGCCAAGCCCATCAAACAGACGACTCGACGATTTTCAGAACCCAAGCAAAAGGCGCTGGGAGAAGAAGTGAATAGGCTGCTAGCCGCCAACTTTATCAGAGAGATCAAGATATCCAGCTGGTTGGCAAACCCGGTGCTGGTCCCCAAGAAGAACACGGATATCCTTCGGGTGTGCATTGACTACACGTCACTAAACAAGCACTGCCCCAAGGACAACTTTCCTCTACCACGAATCGACCAGATAGTGGATTCCACAGCAGGTTGCCAACGTCTCTCCTTCCTGGACGCCTACTCGGGATACAACCAGATCCGAATGAAAAAGGAAGACGAAGAGAAGACGGCATTCATCACACCACACGGTGTATACTGCTACACGACAATGCCCTTCGGGCTGAAGAACGCAAGCGCAACATATCAACGTTGCATGCAGAGATGCCTTGCCAATCTCATTGGCAAGAACGTACAAGTATACGTCGACGACATCGTCATCAAAACTCGAGTAGAGGACACACTCCTCGAAGACATTAAAGAAACATTCGACGCCCTTAATGCATATCGGATCAAGCTCAACCCGACAAAATGCGTTTTCGGCGTCCCCGCAGGAAAACTCCTAGGATACCTGGTATCCGCCAGAGGCATTGAGGCCAATCCGGAGAAAATACAAGCCATCCTCACCATGAAGGAGCCTACCAATCTACGCGGAGTCCAGCAGCTCGCAGGGCGATTGGCCGCCTTAAGCAGGTTCATCGCACGATTGGGAGAGCAGGCGTTACCCTTCTACAAGCTACTGAAGAAGACGGACAAATTCGAGTGGACACCCGAAGCCAAACAAGCATTCGCAGACTTGAAACGGTCGCTGCAAAGCAGGCGCATTCTCGCAACACCACAAGAAATGGAGCCACTTCTTCTCTATTTAGCCGCCACAAACCAGGTCATCAGCACTGCAATCGTAGTCGAACGACCTGAAGATGGCAAGGCATACGGAGTCCAGCGCCCAATATATTACATCAGCGAAGTGCTCTCGCCATGCAAGCAGCGATATCCTCATTACCAGAAGCTTGCATATGGAGTTGTCCTCACAGCCCGAAAACTCAAACATTACTTCCAGGAGCACGCCATTACAGTGGTTAATGATGCGTCACTCGGGACAATCATGAACAACCCTATGGCATCCGGAAGAATAGCGAAGTGGAGCATCGAGTTGGGCGCTTGGGATATCACCTATGCAGGACGCAATGCAGTCAAATCCCAAGTTCTCGTGGAATTCATCAGCGAATGGACAGAGCTACAAACACCCGGGCCACCCGAGTATACAAGCAATTGGATCATGTACTTTGACGGGTCCAAAAGAAACGAAGGAGCAGGAGCTGGAATCGTTCTTATCTCACCTCGTGGAGACAAACTGCAATACGTCCTGCGACTAGACTTTCCACCAGATGATCCAGCATCGAACAACGACGCAGAATATGAAGCACTGTTGCACGGGATGAAGATGGCGATTGCTTGTGGAGCTACCCGATTGATGATCTATGGCGATTCCAATCTCATAGTGCAACAAACAATGAAAGAATGCGATGCCATTGCTGAAAACATGATCGCGTACCGCGACATGTATAATCTACTCGAAGGAATCTTCAAAGGATGCGAGTTGAAGCATATTGCAAGATCCAGTAACGAAGAGGCGGATAGACTGGCCAACATGGGTTCCACGAATACACCCATACCGCCAGGGATATATTTCGAGCGGATGATTAAGAGATCAGTCAAAGTGAAGAAAGTTGTAGAGACACCCGCAGCACAAGAAACAGAGGTCAGCCTGCAAATCGCGCTTCTCGAGCTAGCTCATAACATATCACGGCAGGTTTTTCTGGTCGAGCCAATCTGGACGCAGAAATATCTCGACTACCTTCTCAACAAACAGCTCCCGGCCGATCCACGTGAGGCTCGACAGCTAATCAGGCGTTGCAAATCCTTTCGGGTGGTTAATGGAGAATTGTACAAACAAAGCATCTCGGGCATACTCCAGCGCTGCATCGCACCCGAAGACGGCAAAGAATTACTCCGGGACATACACCAGGGTGATTGCGGACATCATGCTAGCTGGAAAGCAATACTGGGAAAAGCCTTTCGAGCAGGATTCTACTGGCTAACAGCAGCAAACGATGCAAAAAACCTGGTCGATAGATGCGACGCCTGCCAGCGATTCTCACCAAAGCCGCACGCACCCGCCACAGAGCTGCATATGATACCCATCGCTTGGCCCTTTGCGCAATGGGGGCTAGACATGGTTGGACCACTACGCAAATCCACACCAGGAGGATACACACATTTGCTGGTCGCAGTCGACAAATTCACCAAATGGATCGAAGCTATGCCAGTGACTTCGTCTAGCGCCCAATGCGCCATCAAGTTCCTCGACTCCATAGTATGCAGATTCGGTGTACCACATGACATCATTACAGACAATGGTACAAACTTCACCGCAAAGGAAACACAACAGTTCTGCGAGGAGAAAGGAATCAATTTCAAGTTTGCTTCGGTTGCCCATCCGCAAACAAACGGCCAAGTCGAAAGATCCAACGGCTTAGTTTCGGCTGGCATCAAAAAGAGATTGCTAGATCGTCTACATCCCGCTGCGGGACATTGGGCAGAGGAGTTACCCTCCGTACTTTGGAGCCTCCGCACAACTCCCAATCGATCAACGCAATACACACCATTTTTCATGGTATACGGGGCAGAAGCCGTCCTTCCCGAGGAGGTCCGATTCAGCGCCCCACGAGTTGTAGCCTACAGCAAAGAAACCTCCAACAAAGCACTTGCAAAAGATATGGATGCACTCGACGAAATTCGGGACATTGCAATCGCAAGATCCGCGGTCTATCAACAATCACTACGCAATTACCACAGTCGACGTATACGCCACAGATCATTCGTGGTAGGCGACTTGGTGTTGCGGCTGAAGCAAAAGGAAGGACACAAGCTCGAACCACCTTGGGAAGGACCCTTCATCGTACACGAAGTGATCCCAGGAGGAGCCTATCGATTGAAGAATCCTGAGACCGGAGGCATCTATTCCAATCCATGGAACATCGCGCAACTGCGCAAATTCTACCCCTAGGTTTACTTGTTTTGCAACAATAAGGCTATGCTAGCCAATCTTGTAGCTCGAACACATGACTTCTCAGTCATCGCAATGAAATACATGATTTCCTCATCATATTTACCCGACAGATTTCCAGTCGATTACATGCTAAAAAGTTACAGGTACACACCCCATTAGATACACGGGGGCTACACCTAAAACTAAGCATCACAAAGAAATATCATCAAAAACAAGGTTACACACCTTACAAACAGTTTTTACAAACTATAAACAGTTTTACAGGATATTAACATCCGATAATCAGTCAAACCGCTGAGCATTCTCAGTCGCTAAGACCCTATCTACCTCTTCAGAGGTCATTTGGATAATCTTCTCGGCTGCAGGGCGTACAGCATCATAGAACGGTGTGATGTCTTCGATTGCATAACCTGGGAGCCGAGCTACGGAGTTCAAATCTATCTCAGGATGCCATATTCGGACAAACGAGAGAGCCACAACCGCGCCGCACATCATTTGTTTGCGTACGCACGTGCGAACCTCTCCTTCTCGTCCAAACAGCCTGAGAAGATAACCCCAGTCCTCGGGACCCCTCTCGAGTGGATAAAAAGCAGCATTCACTGCAACCAGGACTTCGTGGAAAGAACTCACGAGAATTCTCGCCTGGCGGACTCGAAATTTCAAGGTAGCCATCACAAAACCTCGACTGCGATCAGACCAGAAATTACTCGCATGAGGTTTTGTGCTGTTAACTTCTTGATGAATGAGGTTTTCCACCCACTGCTTCTCCTCTCTGTCATCTGGTCTCACAACTAAAGAGCAAGCGCACTTAGTCAGATAAGAAGCAGAGGGAAGGAATATAGAATGGGGGCTACACTACTTACATAGTAACTCCCTTGCAATCGAAGACAGTTCATCCATCAGAAATTGCTCGCGCTCAGCTGCCAATCTCTGTTTGGATATCGCCACATCAGCTACCCCGCGCAGCGCTTTCAGTCTACGCTCACCCTCCTGAACCTTATCATGAAGGCCAGCGAAAGTGCCCACGGCAGCCACAAGTGGATTTACTGGATTACCACGTCCACCCGATGACTCCGCGGCACACACAGTCGCCTGGAAGAAGTACAAGGAAAGGGGTGAGATGCCCTACTCGAGTTGTTTCTAGTCGAACATTTGACTAAACGCTTGGGGGCTAGTCCCATCGGGAGACAGAGTACAAACAAAAGGATTAAATTCCAAAAGCACAATGCTTCGATTAAGACCAACAAAAGTACGGGAATACATCCCAAGGTTCATTACATTCAAGGAAAGAAATAAAAAAGCTACGAGGCTACATTGGTACTCCCACTAGCAGCAGTCGACCCTCCCTTCTTCCGAGCAAAAATCTCAGAAAGCTTCCGAGCAAGAATGGCGGCTTGCTCGCCAAAACGAGAGAGCCGTACCTTTTTGCCCGTGGAAGGATCGACTGGAATGGACGAGTAAGCCTCCTCCAACCCTTCGACTCCATGCGCCAGAGCAAATTGAATCGCAGTCTTCGCGCCAGCCTCCGATTGAGCGACTGCAAAGCCATCCAGAAGCTTCCCTTCTGAGAAGACCTTCAACATATCATCGAGCGCAGGTGCAGGAGTGGCCTTGGCAAGGAGGCGACCGTACAGTTTCCCCAGCACTTGGGTAGCATCACTGACCATGGAAGAAACTCCATCAGCGTGCCTTTTAAGCTGGGCAAGCGTATCGGTTACCACATCCACCCGCTGGAGTCCGGGGATTTCTAGAGGAACATCCAGAATACCTGCGAAGGGAGAAAAATAATACTTAGCAAACTACAGCCAAGTGAAGAATCAGAATCGCGAAATTCCATCAAGCTTACCCGCGAAGCGCTCAGCAAGGGGACGGAGGAACCCGACAAGCTCGCTGTCGGCCTTACTGCCGGTTTTCTCTAACTCCTTCAAGGACTTCCGCGCCTCCGCAAGCTGTCGACTGAAGTCTTCCGACTGCATGCGGGAAGTCTCTAACTCTTGTCGAATGGCCGTCAAGTCAGCTTCTCGAGCAGTTACTTGCTCAGAAAATTTGACCTTTTCGGATTCCGCAAATTCAAGTCGAGCTGCAAAGAGATGCTTGTCAAAAACTATAGAATGAATGGAGTGTGGAAGATAGGGGAACGATAGATCTCACCCTTGAGAAGATCGTTTTCAGTTCGGAGTCGGTTGCGGTCTGCTCGAAGAGACTTGCAATCCGATTCAGCGAGAACGACGCGGCGACCAATCGCCGCAAGAGAATCAACGAGTGACTGCAAAAGCGCGAAGAACAGAAGAGTTAAAAAGATCAAATTTGAGCCTGTACCCGATTATTTACAATCGACTACAGCCTCGGGGGCTACTCCCATCGGGAGCACTGCCGTGCACCCGATAAAAATTAAAAGCACGAAGATAGAAGAATTAGAAAGATTGCATTGGAGCCTGTACCCGATTATTTACAATCGACTACAGCCTCGGGGGCTACTCCCATCGGGAGCACTGCCGTGCACCCGAGAAAAGCAAAATCATGAAGAAAAGATGAAACAGAACTTCGAGCCTGCAGCCGATCGCACGCGATCGACTACAGCCTCGGGGGCTACTCCCATCGGGAGCACTGCCGTGCACCCGATAAAAAATTCTTGAAGGCCAAGAGATAGAAGTTTACCTGTCCGGTGGCGCGGGAGAGAGGATCCGCAGAACTGTCCGTCGCCTCCTTCGAGACCGAAGTCTTAGCGCTGCCCTGGGAGAGTTCTGGACGGTGCCTGCAGTGGGGGTTTCACCCGCGTCTTTTGCTTTGTTCCTCTTTTCGAGAGGAACGTTAGCAGCAAACTGACGCGGGCTGATCGCCTGCAGACTGCAGTGAAAGATAGGAAAACATCAATATCGGAATCTAGAAGTTGATCGACTAGCATTACAAAAGAACAAGGAATAAAACACTTACTCATCATCTTCATCATCGTCCAGAGCATCCGCATTCCAAGCAGCTGCTATCACTGGAAACGAAGCCGAAGGAGGAAGAGATTGGAGTGGAGTGACATGGATAGGAGCTTGACTAGGCGATGCTTCCAAGGATTTGTCCTTTGAAGTGGCTTCGTCTTCATCTACCCGACGACGTTTCGGGAGGGCGCCATTCGAGTCTTCGACGTCGTCCGAAGAATCGTCCTCCGAGCTCGAGGAAGCGTTGGCGACACTGGTGTCAACCGCGCCGTCCTGGTGGCTAGACACTTGCTCCGAAGCAGCTCCCCCCGTAGCTGGCGGGTAGCAATCCGCCACGGCTAGACTCTACGAAGACAAGAAAACAAGAAAGATCTTATCGACTAAAAATTCAGAAGATGAAAGTAACTCAAAGACAGGAAACTAACCTCAGCTGGAGGAGGATTCGAAGCGGAGAAAGCTGCAACTGAGCAGTCGGGGAATTCTTCCCCTACCTTCAGTCGAGTGATTGCCGCTATCTTCTTCTCGAATTCCACATTCGAAAGTTCTTCGCGGCTCACTCGACTGGGGTCCTCTGAACCCTGGTACTCCCACATGGGGGAAGGTCTCTGCTGAAGAGGCTGGATCCTGCGCTTCAAGAAGAGGCTCGCCAGATGGAGCCCGTTGAGCACGACTCCCGAAGTTTGGTCTCGAAGAGCGGCTACTCTTGCGAGTAAGGGCGTGACCGTCTGGATTTCCTCGGCTGACATCTTGTGGCTCCAAGACTTGCGCCTCAACAGAACTGCGAATGGGTGAAACTCTACGAGCCCACCCGAGCTATTGTCGACGACGTAGAACCACTTCTTCCGCCAGCCTTGGGCGGAGTCGATGAAGTGCATGTTGAAGTACGCGTTCTCCTGGCGCGCCTGGATCCCGAAACCACCCGTGCGAAGTGGCTCGCCAGGCTCGGACTCCACCCGCGGCCTTTCGCGGAAGATCCGGATCTTGAACAGCGCTTTCCAGAGCGCCCAATGCGGGCGAATGCCGAGGTAGCACTCGCAAAGCACGATGAAGCACGAAATGTGCTGCATCGCGTTTGGAGGAAGGTCGTGAAGCTGTATGCCGTAGGCACACAGCAGCCCGATGAAGAAAGGGTGAAGGGGGAAAGAAAGACCTCGAGTCACGTGGTCCACGAAGACCACGCGCTCATTCGACTGAGGGTTGGGTACCTCTTCTCTTTTCCCGAGGCGGACGCGCTTCTCCGCCTCCGCCGGTAGCAATCCCTCCCGCTGCATCTCTTTGATGCTTTTCGCGGTGGTGTTGGGGGAGCGCCAGTCGCCGGCGCGAGGAGCGTGTGGCGCAGAAGGCTCGCCAGACGCCAGAGTACCAGCGCCACGCTTCCTTCCGCCAGCCATTGTTCGCAGCGAGAGCTTGAGCGCGAGGAAGATGAAGATGGGCGCAAGGAAGAAGACGAAGACAGAGAGCGAGGAAAATTTTACTGCGGCGCTAACACCCGTACTTATACACGGGGCAAAGCAATCTCAGCCATACGATGCGTTACGTGGCACCTATCGCGGCTGCCACGCGTGAGGATGAAACGAAGCGGCGGCATGCGCTGTTTCGTGCCACGATCTTAACAGAAGATCGTGCGCATTTACTGCGCGTTTCGCGTAGAAAACGGGAGCGACGTCTCGTTTCCCGGTCAAAAAGCTGACAAGGTGGGCCACCATCTGCTACCACTCCGTCACGTCCCATCGGGAGAAGAGGAGTGCGCCATGACGTCATGACGTTCGTCATTCAAAATTGAGATCTTTTCGAATGGAAGTTCAAACGCGAAAATATCTTCGTACGAATATCGATTCCTTCGAATGAAACCAACTTTTCCATGAACAAGACCTCTTCGAACAGAGAGGAAAATACCCTATGCACGAAAAACTCTTTCGTATGGGCACAGCATCCCGAAACATAAAAACTCTTTCATACGGGCTTGGTTTTTTCCAACGCGAAATTTCTTTCGTATGGAGCTCAAACGAATCCATCGGGTGGGAAAAGCCTACCTCTCCTACACGTGATAATTCTACATCATAAAAACCTGGATTGTTCAGCCGACTAGGCACATCTAGATGCCGTATTCTTCGAGTACGAAGGTAAGACCCAGAAAGATCTTTCTTTTGGGCCTGGAATCGCACTCGAAAGCTGCGTCCTCCGGCATAGTTCCGTGTCAACAACACGAAGAAAAATCCTAGCAGACGCGCCGGGTACCCTCTTAGGTTAAGTTCGACTCGATAAGTCCACAACAGCCCAATCGCAACAATCACCTCATCGGGTTCGAGTCGGAGGTCTTGAATCTGTGTAGGCCAGGAGTGTTTTTGCCCTAGTCGCAATTAATTGGCCCTGATCTCTCGGGAGAGCCAAGCTACTGCGCCACATCCTTCTGCAAATAAAAGCCGTAAAACAGGCGCCAGTACTACTCGATACTCGAGTTTTATAACTTACAATACAGGGGACACACCCTTCAAAAATAACAGCTATCAAGCTGAACTTCCGAGAGGGGATTAAAAAAGTTCTGACCGTCTACTCGACTGAAAGTAAATCCCAGTCGAGCACACGCTCGGGGGCTACTGACGAAGGCATGGATCCTGGACCCTGCGAGTAAGGACACCCCCTCTCAAGCCTTCTGGTCAAGGCCCAACAGGAGGCGCCCTTGGAGTATTCTAGAAGGCTCATGAGAAGCCCACCCGCATCAACTTGCGGGTTAAGTTAGGGAACTTGTAAACCGACCTAAGCTAGGGTTTGTGTCCTCTCCGGGTCAAACTCGAGACCTGGCTATCTATATAAAGCCAGGAGAGCCCCCAAGGAGAGGACCAAGTAATACCGCACGACCACAAAAGCCTTGAAACTCGAGATCTCTCTCGATTCGAGCACCCTGTAACCGATCAAATCATCTAATACAGATCGACAGAAGGCAGGAGTAAGGGTTTTACCTCTACGAGGGCCCCGAACCTGGGTAAATCTCGCCCCCCTGTCAAGCCGACGATTTCACCGGCGCCTATGACGTCTCCTAGTCGAAACCCGATAGGGTCACCCGAGGGATTTGTGGAGCCAGAGCTTCGACACCAGCCGGCTGACAAAAACATGATACGCAGATCATGTATGGATTACACACATCACATGCACATAAGCCATACCATTCACAACTTCCTGCAAAAACAAGTTATGCATAGATACGATATCTACCGGCGTTGTGAACTCGCAACGACATCTAAGCCGCTACGACAGGGCTCAACTTCAAGAAAGTTGAGCATGTAGACCTCAAGTGTTGCCCAAAAGTAAGACCAATTTCAGAAGAAGGGTGGCAAATTTTCTATTGCAATGGATGAGTGAATGGAGTGATTTGACTTCTTGTGCGTCCGATTTTCATATGACAATAGTCCTGAATTAGGCCAAATTGCACCACACCACTGGATTAATCATCATACAACAATTGCACGAATAAATATCTTACGCACATTGGTTCTAGTATGAATATTACTGATTGTCTTTCATACCGAATCCCATACAGATGTCTAATAGGGCCACCACGTTAAGCCACATCATCTTAATTACTATCAGTATAGTTGGATCTGAAATCTATGGTTATGATTTAAAAAGAGATTAGTAGTAACATAACAATGTACTCCCTCCGTCCCAAATTAATTGTCTCAAAGTTGGACAAAAGTAACAATAATTTGGGATGGAGGGAGTATTAGGTATGACACAATTATGTTGGAGAGGCTCCCATGTGCACCGTAATAAGTAACAATAATTGATTGTTTTTTTAAGACGTTGCTGCATATAATTGACCAATGAGGTAAATATGCCAACAACGCGTCCCTATAGGACTCCTACAGCCTACGAAAGAGAAATAGGGAAGCCTTTCTTGCTGCATATAACTGGATTTATGTGTCACGGTATACCCCGATGACGGAAACCGACCGGTAGGGGTATGTTGTTTCACGACCTTAGGAGTATGATCACGGAAACCTGATCATCCATTAACCCCAAGTACGATTGATCCAATCAACTGTTGGGGCGCGAAGAGATAAACAAAAACTTTTCCTACGCGGTACTCCCAAGATCTAGCCGAGGTAGAAGGCCACGAGTATTACCACTAGACGCGCAGGTGCGGATTATCGATGTAGCGCGTCTGGTCGGGGCAGTGCAGTCCCACGATCCGGTCCGGCCGATCCAATCCCTCGAACGTCGAAGTGCTGAACGTACAGCACCTCTGCCGGTATCCACACGTACGAGGAGGAGCTCCGACGGCGGACTGCTAGGTCCGGTGCGGCGGCTGGACTGAGTGGGGCTAGGGTTCCCAACGCATGGGAGAGTGGACTAACGTGCCCGTTGGGCAACCTGCGCCCCTCTTTATATAGCGTATGGTAATGGGCTGCACAACAGTTGTGGCCCATTCCCTCTGTGAGTCCGACTCACTAACTCAGTCCATTTCCGGTTCGGGTCCAACCCAACCAATACTTGCTCCCGCTCTTAAGTGTGCGACCCTGCAGGCTCATGGCGACTTGGACACGATTGGAGTCCGACTCTCAATCGATCAATCGGTAGCGGCTCCTAGCAGAACGTGCCGACTCCCAAGTCCCATTGAGTCATGACGACATACCTTTCAATGTGATATTCATCTTAGTCCCTTTTGCCTCACGATATACCTTGTCGAGCTATAGGCGATTTATCGTCATCCCTTAAATAGCTCAACTCTCTTCTCGATCTGTGACATGTGATTCATCTGACTAACTCTTAGTCAACCGACACAGTTAACACTTAACTGAGTCGCGCATGGCCATGCTTCCTGAATCATATCACTCGAGAGGGCCCAGAGAATATCTCTCCATTCGGAGGGGCAAAATCCCATCTTGATTATCCACATCACGCAGCTTGCTTCTCATTCGACCCGAACTCTGCCTTTATAGTTGCCTTGTCACAGAACAACGTTTGACAGAACCTAAGTCGGTGATCCACAACTCGGATTGTGCGACAACCTCAGGTCTAAGGATTACATTGATTGAGACTACAAATGACGACTTGATCGTTGCATCTCAATGTGGGTCAGTCCGACTTGCTAAACTCTTTAGCCAAGTCCGTGAACGTTGGAATGGCATCACCATGCCCATGACAAGTGGAACCGTGTCATCAGCCAACACTCACATTAGTCTAGGGTGTGTGTCCAGCACAGCCTAAAGGACCAAGGACAATCTAGTATGAACAACATGAATATATAGTTCCACAATCGAATCACATATTCAATGATATATATCAGATGTTCAAAACAAGGACAACTTAATAACTTTATGAATACAGTGGGAATTACATCATACATGATTGCCTCTAGGGCATATTCCCAACAGTCTCCCACTTGCACTAGAGTCAATCATCCTGGCATCATATGCCTAGGCATCTAATGCCCATACCTCTCGTGTGCGCCTCATGCTTAGGCTGTGGTAGCGCCTTTGTCAACGGATCTGCAATGTTTGCATCCGTGTGTACTTTGCATAACTTGATATCACCTTGTTCGACAAACTGGCGAATGAGGTGGTACCGCATGAGTATATGTTTGTTCTTCTGGTGTTGTCTAGGTTCCTTGGCCTGTGCGATAGCACCATTGTTGTCACAATATACGTCCAAAGGATTGGACGCGCCCTGAACCACACCAAGATCAATCAGGAGGTTCCTGATCCAAACGGCTTCCTTTGCCGCCTCTGAGGCAGCAATATACTCAGCCTCTGTTGTAGATGCAGACACCGTATCTTGCTTGGAACTCTTCCAGCTCACAGCCCCTCCGTTCATCACGAACACGTATCCAGATTGCGAACGAGAATCATCTGAGTCGGTGAGATAACTCGCATCTGTGTAACCCTTTACACTGAATTCCTCATCACCTCCATAAACTAGGAACATTTCCTTAGTATTTCTCAAATACTTAAGGATGTTTTTAACCGCTGCCCAGTGGGCTTCGCCAGGGTCAGCCTGGTATCTGCTCGTAACACTTAGAGCATAGGAAACGTCTGGCCTAGTACAAATCATGGCATACATGACGGATCCTATTGCCGAAGCATACGGAATCACACTCATCCGACTTCGCTCATCAGTCGTCGAAGGACACTGAGTCTTGCTAAGTTTTATGCCATGGGACATCGGCAAGAATCCCTTCTTGGACTCTTGCATTTTGAATTTCTTCAAAACCTTGTCCAGATAAGTACTCTGACTCAATCCAATGAGCCGCCTGGATCTATCTCTATAGATCCTGATTCCTAATATGTAAGTCGCCTCACCCAAATCCTTCATTGAGAAACTCCTTTCCAATGACTCTTTGGTTTCTTGCAACATCATGACATCATTTCCAATCAGCAATATGTCATCCACATATAAGATTAGAAAGTTTACTTTGCTCCCACTAAACTTCTTGTATAAACAAGAATCATGATCGCTCTTGATGAAGCCAAACGATTTGACTACCTCATCAAAGCGAATGTTCCAACTCCGAGATGCTTGCTTCAACCCATAAATGGATTTCTGAAGTTTGCATACCTTGTCAGCATTAGCTGGATCGACAAAACCTTCGGGCTGTATCATATACACGTCCTCAGTTAAATTTCCATTAAGGAAAGCTGTCTTGACATCCATCTGCCATATCTCATAGTCGAAATAGGCTGTTATGGCTAACATGATCCGAATTGATTTAAGCATCGCTACAGGCGAGAAGGTCTCGTCGTAGTCAACTCCTTGAACCTGTCGGAACCCCTTCGCGACAAGTCGTGCTTTATAGACGGAAATATTTCCATCCATATCAATTTTCTTCTTAAAGACCCATTTGCACTCGACGGGTCTTGCACCGTCAGGCAGATCAACCAAATTCCAAACTTGGTTTTCATCCATGGACTTTAACTCGGATCTCATGGCTCCAAGCCACGACTCGGAATCAGATCCCACCATCGCTTCCGAATAAGTTGCCGGCTCGTTACTGTCTAACAGTAAAACATCTTGAGCACTCTGTAATCTGGCAGATCTCCGTGGTTCTGGTGCTGTAACCGGTGTAGGTACCACGACCGGCTCAGCCTCCAAGGCACTCGCCGACTCGCCCCTAACCGGTTCCTCTCGAATTTCTTCGAGTTGCACAGTGCTCCCACTGACTTCCCGACTGAGAAACTCTTTCTCAAGGAAGACACCATTCCGAGCGACAAACACTTTGCCCTCTTCCCGGTTGTAGAAGTAGTACCCCAAGGTTTCCCTCGGATACCCCACGAAAATACACTTATCCGACTTGGGCGTGAGCTTGTCCGACTGAAGTCGCTTGACAAATGCTTCACAACACCAAATCTTAAGAAAAGACAAACTTGGCTTTTTACCAGTCCACATCTCATGCGGTGTCTTCTCTACTGACTTCGATGGTACTCTGTTTAGTGTGAAAGCTGCAGTTTCTAGACAATAACCCCAAAATGATAAAGGTAGATCTGTCCGACTCATCATTGATCGTACCATGTCCAACAAGGTCCGATTTCTCCGTTCCGATACACCGTTTCTCTGCGGTGTACCCGGCGGAGTGAGTTGAGGAACTATTCCACAACTCTTTAGATGGTCATCAAACTCATGGCTCATGTACTCGCCTCCACGGTCCGACCGTAGAAACTTTATTTTCTTGCCGAGTTGATTTTGTACCTCACTCTGGAATTCCTTGAACTTTTCAAAGGCTTCCGACTTGTGTTTCATTAAATAGATATATCCATACCTACTCAAATCATCAGTGAAGGTAATGAAGTACTCATAACCACCTCTAGCTGTCGTGCTCATTGGTCCACATACATCACTATGTATTAGTTCCAACAAGTCGGACGCCCTTTCACAACTCCTTGCAAAAGGTGTCTTGGTCATCTTGCCTAGTAGGCATGATTCGCATGTCTCGAATGACTCTAAGTCAAACGAAGTTAGAAGTCCATCATCATGGAGCTTCTTCATGCGCTTCCAACTTATATGACCAAGCCGACAGTGCAAAAAGTAAGTCATATTCAGATCATTTGGTTTCAACCTTTTAACATTTATGTTATAGACGGATTCACTATCAAGATTTAAAATAAATAACCCGTTCTGAACGGGTGCAAAGCCATGAAACATATCTTTCAAATATAAAGAACAACCATTATTCTTAATATTCGACTCATAACCTTGTCTCATCAAACATGAGGCGGAAATAATGTTTCGACTAAGCGCTGGAACATAATAACAATTATTTAGTTCCAAAATAAATCCTGAAGGTAAATGAAGTTGCATCGTGCCGACTTCCAACGCAGCGACTCTCGCCTTGTTGCCGACCCGAATGTCAACCTCTCCTCTTGCCACGCTCCTAGTTCTTACCAGTCCCTGCAACGAGTTGCATATGTGAATAACTGATCCGGTATCATATACCCAAGAACTATTAGGCGCATCAGCAAGATAAATGTCTATAACATTGCACACAAGCGTACCTGAGTTGGAAGTCACACCTCCACTCTTGGCTCTGTCAGCCAAATACTTGGTGCAGTTCCTCTTCCAGTGGCCATCTTGCTTGCAATAGAAGCAGTTGGCTCCGGCTGTAGGAGAAGGTTTAGTCTTTGAGGGAGCACACTGGACAGGGCCATGGGTGCTACCTCCTGACTTATCCTTCTTCTTCTTAGTCCAAGAACTCTTCTTGAACTTAGCCTTATTCTGCACCATCAACACTTGACTGGTGCCTTTCTTGATATCAGCCTCTGCCGTTTTGAGCATCCCATGTAATTCAGTGATACTCTTATCCATACCATGCATATGGTAGTTCGAGATGAACGGACCATACGCACTAGGAAGAGAGTTCAGAATTATATCAGTGGCGATCTCTTCTTTAATTGAGAAGCCCAAGCGATCCAAAGACTGTATGTAACCAATCATCTTGATTACATGCGGACTCAGTGGATCGCCGTCTTTCAGCTTACAGCCAAGCAAAGCTTGAGAGACTTGATACCTCTCAGTCCTTGCTTGAGCCTGGAACATACTTTTGAGGCTTTCGATCATATCGTAGGCCTCAACATTTTCGAACTGCTGCTGCAAGTCCGGTTCCATGTGTGCAAGCATAAGACAGCTAATCTCCGTAGACTCATCTCTAGTCTTACGGTAGGCATTTGTGACAGCGACAGTCGCATCATCATCAGGCTCTTCTGGAAGTGGAGTTTCTAGAACATGTTCTTTCTTGTCATGCTTGAGGACTATCCTCAGATTACGATACCAGTTGGTGAAATTAATTCCATTAAGCTTATCTTTCTCTAGGATTGACCTCAACGCAAAAGTGGACAACTGAGGAAGGTTGCTAGGTGCCATTGATTTACAACAGAAAATACGCAAAAACACTTAAGACATGTATTCATAAAAGAGCAGGCATATTAAACGATTTATTACTTATGCTCCCACTAGAACCAACATCCCTCCGATGGTTGCTAAGTGATTCAAGACCCTAAATAAGCAAGCCGACTAGTGAGCTTTAGCATCACCGCTAGCCGTCAAGTGATCTAGGTAGGCAACACCTTGCCAATCGTATCTCTATACGACTCCTGTTAGTTGGGTGACATCACATGCCCCGGCTCCCAATCTACCTCGCCCCGAGCCCCACAACCGTTGTGATGGACTCGTCTAGATTACCAAGTGCTTCTGCTTGTAAGAGTCCGACTCAAACCCACCTAACCGGAAAGAATTGGTAGCACCTCAATTTTATGAGCCCACTACCAAGAATGTCCGACTTGTGATGGTGCAGCACTGGCGGGGCGACCGACTAGACCTTCTTTGAGGGATTAAAGAATCTACCAACTATCTAAATAGAGGTAAATAGAGGCATAACAATAACACAAATAAAGCAATTATAATGTGAAATGGTATGGCTCTCTTCATGGTGATCTCCATCTCCACGAAGCTTGTAAGTCGACTCGTGCCAACTCTTGTCACGTGCCATCTTACTCCATGTAGCCGACTTGTACATCGACTTGCATGCCTTCCGGGTTCTCCAACAAGCTACACTAGCTAAGTAAATGAAATTTACATAGAGAATCCGACACGCAGGCCGGTATACAATAAAATGACAGCACCTAGGCTCCAGCCGGCTGACAAAAAACATGATACGCAGATCATGTATGGATTACACACATCACATGCACATAAGCCATACCATTCACAACTTCCTGCAAAAACAAGTTATGCATAGATACGATATCTACCGGCGTTGTGAAACTCGCAACGACATCTAAGGCGCTACGACAGGACGACGGCGATCCCTCGCGGGTGCGGGCAGCGCCCGTTGATTTCGGAAAACGCAGATCTCATCTGCATTCCGATCATGGATTTCTTCATCGGATAAAACGATTTTACCTGAATCTGATCCGTATTCCGATTCGACCAAACTCTTTGATCTTCGATCACCGCAACTGGATTTATGTGTCACGGTATACCCCGATGGCGGAAACCGACCGGTAGGGGTAAGTTGTTCCACGACCTTAGCAGTATGATCACGGAAACCAGATCATCCATTAACCCCGAGTACGATTGATCCAATCAACCTTGTACAAAACCGATCTATCTCATAGACCGACCACCAAAACAGCAATTAGATCACATCTAACGCTAACTACATATCACATATGTACGGATCTCGGGCCTAATACCAGAAGCTACCGCTCTGATACCACTGTTGGGGCGCGAAGAGATAAACAAAAACTTTTCCTACGCGGTACTCCCAAGATCTAGCCGAGGTAGAAGGCCATGAGTATTACCACTAGACGCGCAGGTGCGGATTATCGATGTAGCGCGTCTGGTCGGGGCAGTGCAGTCCCACGATCCGGTCCGGCCGATCCAATCCCTCGAACGTCGAAGTGCTGAACGTACAGCACCTCTGCCGGTATCCACACGTACGAGGAGGAGCTCCGACGGCGGACTGCTAGGTCCGGTGCGGCGGCTGGACTGAGTGGGGCTAGGGTTCCCAACGCATGGGAGAGTGGACTAACGTGCCCGTTGGGCAACCTGCGCCCCTCTTTATATAGCGTATGGTAATGGGCTGCACAACAGTTGTGGCCCATTCCCTCTGTGAGTCCGACTCACTAACTCAGTCCATTTCCGGTTCGGGTCCAACCCAACCAATACTTGCTCCCGCTCTTAAGTGTGCGACCCTGCAGGCTCATGGCGACTTGGACACGATTGGAGTCCGACTCTCAATCGATCAATCGGTAGCGGCTCCTAGCAGAACGTGCCGACTCCCAAGTCCCATTGAGTCATGACGACATACCTTTCAATGTGATATTCATCTTAGTCCCTTTTGCCTCACGATATACCTTGTCGAGCTATAGGCGATTTATCCTCATCCCTTAAATAGCTCAACTCTCTTCTCGATCTGTGACATGTGATTCATCTGACTAACTCTTAGTCAACCGACACAGTTAACACTTAACTGAGTCGCGCATGGCCATGCTTCCTGAATCATATCACTCGAGAGGGCCCAGAGAATATCTCTCCATTCGGAGGGGCAAAATCCCATCTTGATTATCCACATCACGCAGCTTGCTTCTCATTCGACCCGAACTCTGCCTTTATAGTTGCCTTGTCACAGAACAACGTTTGACAGAACCTAAGTCGGTGATCCACAACTCGGATTGTGCGACAACCTCAGGTCTAAGGATTACATTGATTGAGACTACAAATGACGACTTGATCGTTGCATCTCAATGTGGGTCAGTCCGACTTGCTAAACTCTTTAGCCAAGTCCGTGAACGTTGGAATGGCATCAACATGCCCATGACAAGTGGAACCGTGTCATCAGCCAACACTCACATTAGTCTAGGGTGTGTGTCCAGCACAGCCTAAAGGACCAAGGACAATCTAGTATGAACAACATGAATATATAGTTCCACAATCGAATCACATATTCAATGATATATATCAGATGTTCAAAACAAGGACAACTTAATAACTTTATGAATACAGTGGGAATTACATCATACATGATTGCCTCTAGGGCATATTCCCAACATCAACCTTGTACAAAACCGATCTATCTCATAGAACGACCACCAAAACAACAATTAGATCACATCTAACGCTAACTACATATCACATATGTACGGATCTCGGGCCTAATACCAGAAACTACCGCTCTGATACCACTGTTGGAACGCGTAGAGATAAACGAAAACTTTTCCTACGCGGTACTTCCAAGATTTAGCCGAGGTAGAAGGCCACGAGTATTACCACTAGACGCGCGGTTGCGGATATCGATGAAGCGCGTCGGGGCAGTGCAGTCCCACGATCCGGTCCGGCCCATCCAATCCCTCGAACGTCGAAGTGCTGAACGTACAACACCTCTGCTGGTATCCACACGTACGAGGAGGAGCTCCGATGGCAGACTGCTAGGTCTGGTGCGACGGCTGGACTGAGTGGGGCTAGGGTTTCCAACGCATGGGAGAGTGGACTAACGTGCCCGCTGGGCAACCTGCGCCCCTCTTTATATAGCGTATGGTAGTGGGCTGCACAACACTTGTGGCCTATTCCCTCTGTGAGTCCGACTCACAAAATCAGTCCATTTCCGGTTCGGGTCGAACCCAACCAATACTTGCTCCCGCTCTTAAGTGTGCGACCCTGCAGGCTCATGGCGACTTTGACACGATTGGAGTCCGACTCTCAAACGATCAATCGGTAGCAGCTCCTAGCAGAACGTGCCGACTCCCAAGTCCCATTGAGTCATGAAGACATACATTTCAATGTGATATTCATCTTAGTCCTTTTTGCCTCACGATATATCTTGTCGAACTATAGGTGATTTGTCGTCATCCCTTTAATAGTTCAACTCTCTTCTCGATCCGTGATATGTGATTCATCTGACTAACTCTTAGTCAACAAACACAGTTAACACTTAACTGAGTCGCGCATGGCCATGCTTCCTGAATCATATCACTCGAGAGGGCCCAGAGAATATCTCTCCGTTCGGAGGGGCAAAATCCCATCTTGATTATCTACATCACGCAGGTTGCTTCTCATTCGACCCGAACTCTGCCTTTATAGTTGCCTTGTCACAGAACAACGTTTGAGAGAACCTAAGTCGGTGATCCACAACTCGGATTGTGCGACAACCTCAGGTCTAAGGATTACATTGATTGAGACATGCAAATGACGACTTGCTCGTTGCATCTCAATGTGGGTCAGTCCGACTTGCTAAACTCTTTAGCCAAGTCCGTGAGCGTTGGAATGGCATCATCATGCCCATGGCAAGTGGAACCGTGTCATCAGCCAACACTCACATTAGTCTAGGGTGTGTGTCCAGCACAACCTTAATGACCAGGGACAATCTAGTATGAACAACATGAATACATAGTTCCACAATCGCATCACATATTCAATGACATGTATTAGATGTTCAAAACAAGGACAACTTAATAACTTTATGAATACAGTCGGAATTACATCATACATGATTGCCTCTAGGGAATATTCCCAACAGTCACGCCACACTTGGGCGCGGCCCATCCCTGTCCGACTTTATATCGAACTTTTTTTAAAAAAAAAATACAAGTTTTTTGCCTATTCAGTTTGAAGCAGGTCAAATTTTAATTACAGATGGCTCGCGGTTCACACATATCTATTTCATCATATATTCACCAAGATCTTCGCAAGATTTATCCCCTAATTACGAACGGTCATGTCCCCCGTTTTGACCGTGATTAGAAACCTTCTCAATGTGTCATTGTTTTTCACCTACTATCCATAGTAAAATAAGAAACTTGGAATACGATAATTATCGTGAAAACATGAAATGCGCTATTATCTACGAAGATTCATTGATTTCAGTTCAAACGACGAATTTTATTGACACATCCATGGAATAGTTTGTTAAAAACTTCCCATATTCTACACAAGCATGTATCTTGGAACTACGAACAATGTTGCCGAACAAAGTCTTATTTTTATTTGTATAAAAACGTCATTCCTCATTTTCCGAGAGCCAAAAATAGATTTTCTGTGATGCACCTACAAAAACTATGTTGAATAATTGGAGAACTAAAGTTTTTAATGTTATTAGACCATATTATATCTAAAATTAATCACAATCATTTCTGTAAAAAGTTTTACATCCACCTCTTTTGGTTGGAGACGCATCCCAGGAACATTCAGTCGATCTGTGCCTCTACCCCACCCATTGCCTAGTCCCATGGTCCTCTGTCCAGAACTTATGTCGTTGTATTTGTTAAATACTTTTGCTAATACTACTCTTCTTATGCCTATTAGGAGGTTATCACCGTGGTTATCACTATGCCCTTTTTCCTGCTACTACTCTGCGTATGCCTGTCATTTATGCTGGAAAGCTCACCGCCAGGAGAGGTGGTGAGAGGAGTACCACTGGAGGAGGCAACCAAACAGCCACACTTTGTAGCTGTTCTGGACTTATAGCCCACCATACAACCAGAGTCCATTCTCTTGGTCCCAACCAATTGGGTATGGCTAAACCTTTGTGGGCAACCAAACATAGTGCAAAAGATGGCTCAGGTCGCGTTTTTCCAGGGTCAGGGGCCACGGATGTAAAACACCGAAATTACGTGTTGGCAACCAAACACGCCCTTACTTCCCATGATGGTGCTTCCACATCGAATTCATCGGATGAGAAAGCTGAAAGCGAGAGCATCTCGAACCAGCCATCAACCAAAAAAAGAGACCAATATGGAATTGTAAAATGTCCTTTTGCACGGATTTTAAATATTTTGGCAATGAGCAACACAAATCTTTGCAGACACTTAGAACACTTGCATATGTTTTTTACCCATTTTTTAGTTTTTTTAATTCTTTTGCATTTCGTAATCAAGCACGAGCATATGTACTCGTGAGACAAAAAATGTACTCTCTTTGGATATCTACTTCACTCTAGCAAGCTTAGCTAAAGCACCGTTTCCAAACACGAGAGTATACCGAAACTCAAGATAAGTGACCTTTAACCTTTGATCTCAAATGAGACAAATTGAAAGTAAAAGTCAAGGCATTTTCCAATACTCTCTAAGCTTTTTTTTCTTGCACGGGTGCGATCATTATAAGTAATATATAGTCGAACTAGAGTGTCCTCCCGAGATGAATCATTGTCCAAATCTTTCTTAGCTTGCCATATTTGTTAAAAGTACAGTTTCACAGTGTGATATTCTAAATAAATATCATATTACTTGCTTCATAGAACACTCTGGGCAACTTGAGGACAACTTTTTGCGTCCCATTCCTTGGTGAAGGCACATATGATATTGGGATCTTGCCTTTCGTTGGCATCAAATTCTCTTATATGTTAAACGATATATCTACCATTCTGAAGGTCGAGTTTCATCTTGTGGGAACATCGAGACAAAAACTCTTCTCACAAGAAATAGATGTTTATGTAACAATCCCCACATTTTTTTCCTTTTTGCGGTGCCTCTTATGAACTTCAGCATCTCACATATGTTAGTCAGTATTGGAACTAAATAAATCAATCTATGCTTATCATACCAAATTGAGGATATGAAATGCGCACCAAACGATGCAAAAAGTTTCCCTCCCCAAGTAACACATTGTTTGCAACAAAATTTCCCATAAACATTTGCATCATTCTACAATTGTTTGAAACAATATCCAATGTTATTGAAATCAATATATGTGTCCTCAAAGTTCAAATAACTGATGAAGTTTAGAACTATATTAAAAATCGTTATCCCTGTGTGGCGTGTTTCAAAGGCATTGAAATTGTTCATTCTTTTGTTGAACTTGCAGCAATCGATATGAACACATCTTTGGACAAGATAATGTACGTATGCACACGCACGTGGAGTATGGATTCGTGCTCCATGATGTCTAGTGCATGTTCACAACAACACCCGTGGGGAGGAAGGTGTCGACTTTCTGCGACCTAGACTAAGTTTCATGTAGTTTCTATGCCCTCCACCCCTCACACGTATCCGTATGACTCCGAACCTTAGCCTTTCGACTGCTCCTAATGACTAAACAACTAATCGTTGTCTGATGTCTCACAGTCCCAATATCATTGCATGTAGCCAACTTCTAACATTCTAAGGAGAGATACAAAAAGTAGGAAGTATAATAAATACATGAGAGTAGACGCATTTGGAGCAAATATATCGAACTAAGGCATGATGCAATATTCTGCAGCCAGGGAAGGTTGAGCGTTGAATTAGTTATCTATCCACCTAGCATTAAATCATATATCTTTGCTTTTTATGTTTGGCAAGAAAGAACTCTGAATTGCGTCGTCCATGTGCTTCAGTTCAACAATTTGGATATTTGTGTCTCGAGGAGGAGGAAGAATAAAAAGAGTTGAATTTTAAATGACGTATGATAGGGGTGACGAAGGGATGAACCTTAGACCCGACGAGTCAGGACACCCGGTCCTAGGCCCAAGACTAAAGCCCAAGAAGGGAAGCCTTTGGATTATTCTAGAAGGCCCATTTGAAGCCCACCCGCAAAGCCTTGCGGGCTAAGATAGGAAACTTGTAACCGACATAGGGTTAAAATTCGAGTCCACCCCGGGTAGGGTTTGAGACCTGGCCATCTATATAAGGCCAGGAGAACCACCGGTAGAGGACCAAGCAATACCGCACCACCAAAGCCTTGAGCTCGAGATCATACTCTCGACTTGAGCAACCACCATTGTAACCGATCTATTCGATAATACAAATCGACAGAGGCAGGAGTAAGGGTTTTACCTCTACGAGGGCCCCCGAACCTGGGTAAATCGTGCCTCCTGTCTAACCGACGATCGTCACCAGCGCCTACAGGTTCTCCTATTCGAAACCCTATGGGTTCACCTAAGGGATTTGTTGAGATGCAAATTCGACAATTGGCGCCGTCTGTGGAAACGGCGGGCGCTGGATCTCCGGCATCTTCGGCTTCATCATCCAACTCACGTTGGAAATCTTCGACCTCGACTCCGACCAACCCTATCCGGATCAGATCTGTCGTGGTCGCCCCTCACTCGCCGGAATCACGCCCGGTATTCAGCGATCTAGAGAGAAGCGTCACCTTGACGTTCGGAAGCTTGAAGTTCTCCACAACCAAAGACGGGATCCTCCACTTCCCTGAGGAATCAGGATCTGAGTCAGAAGCTGTCGACTCGCGACCCTACCTGGAGAAAAGTGGCGAGTCCATACTCTTCAACGCCAACAACTTACATACCCTCTCTACAGAGGAACCCTCTCGGGTCAAGAAAGCTTTCCGAGTTACGCCTAGGATCCACGAGCCACGACTGGCTCAGGTCTGCATGGCAGGATCGGAACAACCACCCCCAGAAACAGAACACAGCGCAGGGGAACGCGCTGAGATCGGCGTCTCGCATGACGCTTGGGATCGAGCAAAGAAGGTCATCCGAACAAGCAAGCCACCTGTGGCTGGAGCCCCACACAAAGACATGATCGCCTACCACTATCATCTAGTGAGAGTGGCCATGGCGATTAAGGAAGCTCGGATAGATCTAGCCCATCGAAAAAAATTGGCGGATGAATCAAGTCAACGCCGAGCCGAGCTGTCCCTAACAACTTCGGTCGGAACCCGACCCGCAAGGAAGGGATACGCGTCGAGAACGGCATCCATGGACGCCGAGTCCCTAGGCGGGATCAGCAGGTCACTCGGATATTCCCTTATGCGGGTTGACAAGGAAGGAAACGTCTATCCGCAAACGCCTGCTGCCGCAGTCCTAGCCGCAGCAACCTACATGCAAATGAATCAACCAGGAGGAAACGACCCCCGAGCAGAGCAATACAAGCAAGTTCGGAAAGGATTAGGCATGGCAGCCTCAAGTCTTGCCTCCTATGATCGCAGGAAAGCTGCCGAACAGAAGGAAAAGGAGAAGGAAGCATCGCGCAAGCATAGGAGTGCTTCACGCAGAAGAGAGAAATTGCCTCGCCCTGGTCGAGGAAAAGAAACCCGGCGACGCGACGACAGCCGAAGCAGCAGCGAAGGCAGCGCAAAAAACAGAGATCTTGGCTCGCGACATCACAGCAGCCGCTCACGAAAACGCAGCAAGGAACCAAGGAAGGAGACCAATCGCGATCAACCAGGATATAACGCGCGGTCGGATATCGCGCAAAATAGAGTGGACAAGGCAAGAGCGGAAAGGAACCGCGCGCGCTCCTCATCTGGTTCTTCGGATGACGAGACCTGCGGCGCGCTGTGCTTCGCCTGCAGCATCCACGAAGCGCCTCTATCCAAGAGATCCAAGCTCAGCACAGAAGTGACAAAGTATGATGGTTCACTCGAACCTTCATCGTGGCTAAACGACTACCACACGGTAGTAAAATGCCAACGTGGAAACAAGAACACGGCTATGCAGTACCTCAACCTACACTTGGTAGGAGAGGCACGTAGCTGGCTGGAAGAAAGACCGAAATCCTGCTACGCATCATGGGATTACCTGCACTTCGATTTTTGCAAGTGAATCTCACATCCCTTCTCTATGTTCTTCAACTCTGTATGCTACTCTGCTTCCGTTCATCTCACACCCCCTTCCGATTCAACCTGTCAAGAATCCCCTTTGGTCCTCATAGCCCTGACAAATACTCCTAGGAAACAATTCTTGGTTAACATGCTGAACCAAATTCAACTTGTGAAGATGTTTCCCCAGTTTGAGTAAAAGTGTAAAACTCGCTGATGTGATATAAACATCTTTTGTGTGAGTGGTTTTAAAAGCTTCCTCTGTTGCAGGAACTTATCAAGTTCGTTGTGGATGCTTTACCCGCTGCATTACGTGAGCTCAACTTGCCTATGGTATGTCTTCTCTTTTGGTTAAACGCTTTTCAGTCTCACACAAGACACATTTGTATGGTAACCCTATCAGGCTATCAAGTTTCTACTGTAAAGAGAAGAAAAGTTGTCACTTGAAAAATTCATATATCGAGGCTGACATGCTAGAGATGAGATGCTTATGGGTTCACGTGATCTTTCAGATCGCTGGAAAGAGCAGAGTTGTGTAGTGGCGTCCTTTATCATGAACGCCATGTTTACGACTCGCAAGGCTCATCACGCCTTTCTTCCAAATTTGGAGAAAGAGGGCCTAATCCTCCAAGGGAAATGGCGGCTCCCCGAAGACGAGAATGAGCCGGCGCCAAGAGATGGCGAAAGGGTTCTCCTTTCTTCCCACCTTCTAAGAGGTATGGGGCTCCCCCCTTCCGCTTTTTTCCTCCAAGTGCTTTCTCACTACAACATCCAACCCCACAACCTGCCCCCCAACTCCATTCTTTATTTGGCCGGGTTCCAGGCCCTATTCGAGGGTTACTTAGGTTTCGAGCCTAGGTTAGACTTCTGGATGTATTGTTTCGGAGTTAAGCGGAACTCCTCGGAGGGTGCACTTCCGACTTGCGGGACCATCTCCTTTACTCTTCGGAGGTTTAGGGAAGATTGGTTCCCCAAGATCAAGACATCAGAATCCGTCAAATTTTGGACGGGTTCTTTCTTTTATCATCCCGATGTGCCTTTTCCAAAAAAGGCCATCGGGGTTCCACCTTTTGCCAACACCGCCGTTGTTCCCCAAGAGAATTGGGGAACAGAAGCCGTCCAAGTCCTGCCGCCTGATCTACTAAGGATCAAGCGGCGCATCGCCAAGCTCACCTCCTTGGATCCGCCTCTAACCGGCATGGACACGGTTCTATGCTGGCTGACTAGGCGAATTCAGCCATTGGCCAACCACAGTGGCCGTCTCCTGTGCGAATACACGGGAGTCAAGGATCCGATGCGGACAACCACCAAAGATTGGCCCGCAAAGGAGCTTCGACGGCGCATCAACCAGTTGGTCGCATCACGCGACCAATACGAAGCTAGTCGGCCAATGTATACGGCCGACAATCCGGTTCCCAAGGTAATTTTTCAGTCATTTGGGTACAGTTTTATTTTTTCTCGGATTTTCTAGGTTCTGATTCTAATCTTGTTTGTCCGACAGTTCGCGGATCTTCCAGATTCGGAATTGGTCTCTGAGGCTGAGCTGGACGCGCTGCGCACCGCCGCTACAGGTGGGCGCAAGCGCAAGAAGATTATTTCCTCTGAGGAAATCATCGACCTTGACGGAATCCCCGTCGCCACTTCCAGGTTCTTTCATCTGGGTTCTTTTCCTTTCATGAGAACTTTTCATCCTTCTTCCGTGTTTTAACTTTTCCGGGTTTTTTGTTTTTTAGCCTACCTCCCTCCAGCCTAAAGCCGAAGAAGTTCAAGAAACACAAAGTTGTTTCCAGCCGAGGCAGCCAACCTTCTCCCGCCGTTGCCCCGGACACACCGTCCTCGATGGCGGAAGAGCACGCTGCAGCCCCCACGACCAGGCCGTCAGAGCCCAGCCAGCCCGCTGTGTCGGACACGGAAACGAGGGAAAGGGCGGCTCCAGAGGTGGAGAAATTTTCTCGGACTTTCGACGAAGAAATTCCCACCTTTGACAAGGACTTCAAGATTATCAATGACGGCCTAAGCGCGGCCGGAACTGCTTTTGTGGAATATGCAAAAGAGTTCAAGGAAAACTTGGCGGGTTTGCATCGAATGAGCCAGGTATGTAACTAGCCCCCAAGCATTAAACAAAATTGCGTGCCTGTTTTGCTTTGATGCTTTTTGTAACCATTCTTTTCCTTGCTATGTTGCAGCAAACCGCCGAAACCATAAACATGGAAGTTTTCAACAAACTCACCATCAAGAATAAGGAGGTTAGAAATCTCCTTTCTATTCTTGAGGAGAGAGAGGCGGAGCTGGCATCGTCTCAGCTCGCTTTGTCGGAAACATCAGGTATACATTTTTCCTCTGAGGTTTGCGATTCAATTTTTTGTCTAAGTACTTATTCCGGAAATTTTCTAAACCCGGAATTTTCTTTGCTTTTCAGCTGCTTTGGCTAAAGCCAAGCAAATAGCTGAAGATGCCGGCAATGTCGAGAATCTCCGAAAGGAGAATTTGGAGCTTCACAAGCATCTTGTGAAGGCTCAAAATGATCTGGAGGCCAGCAACTTGGCCCTTGGAGTTGCCAACTCCAAGGCTTCTGAACAGGCGGAGAAGGATAAATCCACTATTCAGGATTTAGAAAATGCTCTAAACCTTCGCCTGGAGGAAATCTCCGAGATCGACAAGCTTATCGGTAATTTTCCATTACCTTTTTTATCTTGTTTTTCCTCTCTGTTTTTTGCCTAACACTTTTGATTGTTTTGTCGGAAAAAACAGGAGATATCCCAGATGGTACCCGGCTTGAAGGGATCCAAGCCTTTGGGAAGATGTGGACTTCAATCCGTGCTGCTGGAATGCAGCTGGTGAACAAGTTTCTTCCCGCAAGGACTGGGGAGTTCTCGGAAGTTGAAAAACTTCCGGGAGCTATCATGGAGGTGGCGGAATCCAGGGATTCTATCCTGCGTTCCGCTGCACGGGGTGGTGCGCGTATGGCACTCGGCCTTATGCGCATGCACTACCCCGGTGCTAAATCCTGGCGCGTGGCGTCCGGTGTCCCTCAAGGATACACGGATACTCAGCGAAATACCATCTTTGATGAAATCAACGGCCACGCCACCCAGATTGCCTCCATGGTAAATATTTCCGTCAATTATCCAGAAGAGGAGATCCCTCTAATCCCCGAGGACGACAGCAGCGAGGAGGAATCAGATGCTTGAAGGGCGACCTTAGACCTGGATAGCAAAAGTAGACAATAGGAGCATTACTGTTCTCTCAATGTAATCCGAAATGTAATGCTTCTATTTGTATGAATGAAAAATTCTGCCTTTTGCAGTCTTAGTTATGAAAATTTTTGCAAGGTTTTTCGGATGTTACTATTCCTTTATCTTCTAAGTTCTCTGGCATACATGTTTTAACTGTCCTTAGTGTTTGAAATGGCTCAAATAGCAATATGAATCATCATGCCGAGTAACTGGGTGTAACCAATCAGTTTAAACCCGGAAACATGGATCATGCTAAAGGCATTTTTTCTAACTAGCTCCAGTAACCCAACACATACGCAGTCAGATAATGCTTAGAGAAACAAGGAATTTTTTGAACGAAACTTGGGCACGCAGGCAATTCAAGTTTCCTTTAGCCGTGAGTAGGCTGAAAAAACATTCAGTTTCTTAACGCCGAGTACGCAGGCACAATTCGGGTTAACATTGAGTACTTTGTAAGATCATTGGGAAATAGAGAAGGTGGAAACATGCTTTTACTATAATAAACTTGTAAAAAACATGGGTACCAGAAATCCAACAACTTTATTTCATGATCTCAAAAGATGTTTACATAGATATTGAACTAAGTATGGAAGAGACATAACTGCTAGGTATTCCAAAGCTTTGCTATCCACTTGACTTTGTCGGATTTCTTCAACAACTTGAATAGTGTTAAGGTTTTAGCCCCCAGCCGACTAATAAATCTGCTAACGGCGGCTGCAGGACCCGTCAATCTTTGGACATCTTTGACGCAGGTGGGTTTTGTGATTTTCAAGATTGCCTTGATCTTTTCCGGGTTAACTTCTATTCCTCTGTGAGAAACGATGAAACCCAGAAGTTTTCCTGAGGGAACCCCGAATACGCACTTAGATGGATTCAACTTCATCTTGTAGGTGCGTAAGTTTTCGAAAGTTTCTCGCAAATCCTCAAGGAGTGTATCTTTTTCCTTGGTTACGACAGCAATATCGTCCACATAAACATGGACATTTTTGCCAATCTGGCTATGCAAACAACGTTGCATGCAACGCTGGTAGGTTGCACCTGCGTTCTTCAAGCCGAATGGCATGGTTACGTAATAGTACGTCCCGTACGGGGTTATAAAAGAAGTCTTAATTTGATCTTCCTTTTTCATGCGTATTTGGTGGTACCCGGAGTATGCATCCAAAAAGCACAAAAGCTCAGAGCCTGTTGTGGCGTCTATTATTTGATCGATTCGCGGTAGCGCGAACCTATCTTTTGGGCACAACTTGTTCAAACCTGTGTAATCTATACACATTCTAAGAGCAGTGGTGTCTTTCTTCGGTACTAATACCGGATTTGCGGACCAGTCAGTATGGATTACTTCCTTGATGAAATCCGCTGCTAAAAGCCGGATAATTTCCTTGCCAATAGCCTTCCGTCTTCTTCCGTCAAATCGACAGAGACCTTGTTTGACGGGTTTTGATCCAGGAATAACCTTGAGTTGGTGCTCAGCAAGTTCCCTGGGTACACCTGGCATGTCAGCTGGACACCAGGCAAAAATATCCCAGTTCTCACGGAGGAACTTGATGAGCTCGCCTTCCTATTTGTCGGTCATCCCAGTCCCTACGACGACAAATTTTGTCGGATCTTTGGGATCTAGGATTACCTGTCTTGTATTCTCGGATGCCTTGAAGCTGTCTGTTGGCTTCCGAGTTTCTTTTCCTGCCGGCATTTCTGACGGCGATACCTCCTTGGCTAATTCCTTCAGTTCTTCCTTTGCTATGACTCTCTGAGCGCAAAGGGCGTTTTCTTTCTCCAACTCGTTTGCCAGCTTAAAATCACCAGCTATAGTGATTACTCCTCCCTTGGGTCCTGGCATCTTCAGCTTGTTATAAATATAACAGGATCTTGCCATGAATTTGGCGAAAGCTGGACGTCCGAGTATTGCGTGATACATGCTTTCGAACGGCACTACTTCGAAGGATACTTTTTCCTGCCGGAAGTGATCTTTATCTCCGAAGGTGACATCTAGGGAAATTTCTCCCAGGGATCGTGCTTGCCTGCCAGGGACGATACCATGGAAGCGTATGTTGCTGTAGTTGAGCTGAGACTCGGAAATCTTCAGATGCTTCAGTGTATCCAGGTACATTATGTTAATGCTGGATCCTCCATCCATCAGCACTCTTCTTAGCCTAGTATTTTGAACAATAGGACTTACAACAAGAGCTTGTGTGCCGGGTTCAGGGATATTTCCGGGATGATCAGACTGATCCCAGATTATCGGTGTGTTGGAGTACTTCAAGAATTTCGGGGTTGCCGGAACAACCGCGTTTATTTCTCGAAGTGTTCTTTTTGCCACCTTTGCTGACGGGGTTGCTAAGAAAGTTAGCATTGCTTCTCCATCAACTCTCGGAAACTTGGGTTCACCTTTACGCTGTTGTTCCTGGATTTTTTCGTCAGTGTCCGATTCACTGTCTTCTTTGTCAGCTTCTGGCTTTTGTTTGGCGGGTTTCCTCTTGGAACCCTTCCCCTTGCCTCCGGCTCCTGCACTGCCTTTCATGTGCTTATTTAGCCGGCATTGTGCGTTTGTATGGGTGGGTTTCCCAAATTGCGAGTGGTGAACGCAAGGTTCCGACTTAATCCTTTCCCACTCCTCTGGAGTGTAATTGATTGGATCTGGGTTGCGTCCTTTCCACTTGTTTCCCTTTTCTCCTCCAAAGGCTATGTTCACCTCTTTGGGCTTCGTCGTTGTTTCTGGAGTGGCTTTTTTGTCAGAACGAGGGGTTTTCTTGGCAAGTATCAATGATTCAATATTGCCTCCTCTTGCTCTAATGTCATCCTCGGCTGCGGCATGCTCATTGGCGGTTGTAAGCATGGATCCGAGATCCTTGTGCTTTTTGGAACCAACCATGAACGGTACGAGTCCGGGTTTTAGGCCATTGACGAAAGCATGCATTGCTTGTACGTCAGTTACTCCAGAGCAACTATTCTTCATTGCTGTCCATATGGAGATGAAATCCACGTAAGGTTCATCCTCAAATTGCGTGCAACGGCTTAGCTGGTTGATGCTATTCGGGCGTTTGTATGTTCCTCGGAAATGCTGAGTAAATACTCTAGCCATATCGTCCCAGCTGTCGACTGTTCGTGACGGTAATCCATTGATCCAGTCTCTGGCTCCGTCCAGCAGCATTAGGGGAAGGAACTTGACAGCTTCCAAGTCTGTCCCATTGTTGATCTGGACGGCTGTATAGTAATCCGAGAGCCAGGTATCCGGGTTTGTGCTGCCGTTGTATTTCTGGTACGTTGGACCGACCTTGGCAAAGCCAGAATGCAGCGTTATTCTTCGGATCCTGTCGGTAAAACATTTAGGACCAAAGTATAGATCATCTTTTTCTGCTCTGTCAATGTGTGCAGAATATCTTTCGGCTGAATGGACAGAGGGGGATCTGCTCCTTTCTCTTCCATTGTTGTGCAAACGCGCTTTTCCGAGATTATTTCTATCTCTTCCGTGGTCACGCCCTTTTGGATTAGGTGGAGTTCTACTCCTGTGCCTTTCTTTGTCCTTAGGAGGTGTCCGGGATCTCTCACGCCTGTGAGGTACATCGTATCTTCCGGCTTTCTCAGCTGGGTTTCTCGGAGGTGGCATTATTTTGCCGTCCTTCCGGTGTTTGTCTTCCCGATCATAGGGTTTATACCCGTCTTTCGGGAGATGGGATCCGGTCCTAGACGCTGCATCCCGGTTGTCGGGGTTTTTCTTGTCTTTTCTCGGATCCTCTTTTTTATCTTTTGAGTTGTCTGAATCCCCAGGTTCTTCCGGTCCAGGTGCTCCAGCAGCACAAGTAGCTGTCTTGCATAGGGCGGAGTTGTCATGCAGCCTCCCTGATCGCTCTTGAGCGCGCTGTTGTTGTTGCAATGCTTTTCCTAGGAAAGCATACACCCCCTGGAGTTTTTCCCCGTTGGAATATAGATCATTGTTAAGAATCGCGAACGCTGCTTCCGCGTTTTCTGCTGCGGTCTTGTATATTGGTTCGCCCTTGGCATCTTTGCCGTTTACCTGCTTTTGCCAAGATGGGTTATGGAACCTTTCTTTTGGCGGCAGTTCTTCCGGTCTTGCGATTCCGGGTAACCTAGTAGGTTTTAACGCGGATCTATTCTTTCTCTCGTACTCCTCTATTTCCTCCTTCATGACCTTGATGTCATTATCGGTTTGTTGAAGATGTTGCCGAGATCTGAGTAGATGTTGCTGTTGCCGTTGGAAAGCTTGTCTCCTGGCTTCCAGCATCTCAGGGGGTTCATCTGGTCCCACTGGTGTTTGCAATAGCTCTTGCTCTTCCTGTTCCGTCATTGGCGGAGCAGTGATTTCTTTGGATTTCTTCTCCACAGGCTTTGTTCCGCTAACATCTCCTATTTCCAGGTTTTCGTCAGCGAGATCAGCTGATTTTTTCTTCCGGATTTTGTATTGGAGTTTTTTAGCAGCACGGTGCTTTTTCTTGGAAGAGGGAGGTTTTTTGACAGGTTCATCTTCTGTCATCTCCTTGACATTGGGGAATATCGAAGATGTTTCTCCGTCTTCTCTCTCTTCCTCTGGTGGAGGGGTTTTAGGGCTTTCCTGACTGCCGGCGCCCGTGGTATCAGCCGGTTTCGCCATTAGAACTTCATGGAATCCCTCTTGAAAGGACTTAACTTTTCTTACGAAGGCGTCCTCATCTTCGTCTTCGGAGTCGAAGTTATCCGATCCGGTTTCCGACTCTAACCTTGCCTCAATGGCGGCAAGCACGGATTCTGCTTCCGAGTTCATCGTCTTGTTGACGGATGTCGGATCTTCCGCCTTTGTGACGGGTGTTTGATCTTCCGTCTCCATGACGGGTGCGTTGTTGTCTGCCTCTTGCACGGGATTTCCGTCATCCGTGTTTTCGGCGATTTCGGATTGCACCATGCCGATAAAGTGTGTATCACTTTTTTGTCGGCGATCTGAGCAGAATCCGGCATCATAGTCGTCTTCGACTGGGTATAGGGCGGGTGGGATAAATTTTCTTCCACCGCAAAACCCCATTGCTTCTGCAGTTAGTCCGATAAAGATGTTAGCAGATCCTATCGGTAACACGCAAGCACTTACCAGGTGGTTTTGCGCCAGGTATGTAGGATCCGTTGTCGAGGAAGCGCCCGACGTCGTTGTCGAACTCCAAGCTTCCGACAGTGATTGATCTTCTGATTCCGCCAAGTATCCCAGATCGGAATTTTACGCCTGACGTCGTTTGCCCCACGGTGGGCGCCAACTGTCGAGACATCGTAGTAGTTTTCATAGACGGGGGTGCCATGAGACTACGGTAGAGACGTGGGGTAACGGGATAGCGTAGTAACACGGAACACAGGTTTTTACCCAGGTTCAGTACGTCGCGACAGTACGACGTGCCTACTCCTGCACTTCTCACTAATCGGGACTAAAGCCCGTAAACAGGGTTACAATGTGAGGGTTTAGATCTAAGCTACTCGACGAGGATGAGCTTCTCGGCGAGTTGGCGTAGAGCTTCTCTGTTATCTCTACTTCGTTGGTTGTTTTCTTTATCTCCCGTCCGGCTTTATATAATAGCCGGATTAGGGCTTACAGAATAGGAAACCTAGAAAACTATGGTAACTTGTAACTTGGAAAGCAAGGAATCCGTCATCTCCTCCAAGCCAGATCACATGGGCTGTGATCCGGGTTCTTCTAGAATCCGGCTTCTGCGCGTCGGATTACTGGGCCGCCTAATGGACCTAAGCCCACTACCACTTAGGCCACCCTGGTAATTCGGCACTTGGCCTACCATCTTCTATACCCATATTTGGTATATATCCGACAAGAGCAGAGTGGTTGTCGGCCAAGACGAGAGGGTGGCGGCGTGGTTAATGGGAGGAGGGGGGTGTAGGAAATCTATCTATACTTCTTATAAAGCAAAACCCCACTAACATACATTAATGATTTTTCTATCTCAACATGCAAGCTATCCACACCATACATCCTCCTAGCCAATCAATCGTCCATGTCATCTCCACTTATATTTATGATTTATTACATGCAAACTACACATCATCTATTTCTTAAATCATCCAATTATTCATATTAATAATTTAAAATGTGTATACTATGATCAATGCGAGAATTTCTTATTTGGCCCTTTCTTAAAATCTTGTTCCCTATTTGGCCCTAAAAAAAAATTCTTCCCTATTTGACACTTTAACTTCATTTTCTTCCTAACATGACCCTATAGTGTATTCTAAACACAAACGTGAATGTAAAAAGACTCTTTCACCCCTGATGAATTTATGTACTGAAATTCAAAATAAAAGTTGAAAATAAGCATAGTTAGATTATATGTCATGTTTGTGACAACTCGAATTTTCGAGTTACTATTTATTTCGTGTTAAATGAAAATTGGCTAGTATTTTATTCTATTTTTGGCTAATATCTAGGATTTGAATTGGATTTTAGTCTTTCTTTCTAACAAAAATTAGAGGTGTTAATCAAAGTAGCATGCTAAGCTGACTTGTTTTTGCATGCCAAATAGTAGTACAAGTGCATGTATTCGTTGAAGTACCTTAATTAGTAGGTGGCGCATGTGCTGTTGCACCGATCCCTGCATACACATTTAGTGTACGAGGCTTGTAATTAAGTACTAGTCGGCAGATATTTTACTGCACGAGCCACGCTAGATGCTATGGCAGCATACACTACTAGAATTTCTAGTATTAACGACAAAGGCAGAATTGTTTTTGGTCGTTATTGATATACTATGCATACCCCTTCGTCAAAGATAAGTCCCGTGCTAGTAAGCAACAACCACACAGTTGTTGGTCGTTAATTTTTTTTTCCAACTCTAAGATCTACTTGGAGTTACAGAAAATAGCAACAAACCCTAAGATCCGATAAATACCAAGTATTTTTCGTCACATCTCCCCTCCTAGTATTACCTCGAGCCGCCAGCCCGCCACCGCTCGAGCGCCTCCCTTCCCCGACCGGCACTAGATAGCCAGCACCGTTGCCCCTCCTCGCAGTGTTTCCCAGGTTCTAGCCCTCTGTTTGCGTCATGAAGTGAGCTGATTTCCCTCAGGTCATCAGATCTAATCCATAATGAACCTTTACAGGAGTTTGGGTAGTCAACGATTGATGGTGTGACGGTGGAGCAAGTTTGCTATGCTCTCGTAGTCCAGTGCATCAGGATGGCAGATGGGAACACGTCAGCCTGTGCTGATAGGCTGATAGCGCTCGACAACACGATCTCCATCTATGGCGGCGGCATCCAAGATGGCCTGTTGAGAAGTGCTGCATCACGGGGTAAACTGGTGCCTGCCATATATTAGCACGGTATGTGATTCCAATCTGACTCTCTCCTCCTGTATTAGTACTCGATTAAACGAACTCATGCATGGGCACAAGTATATATATGTACACACTCTGTTTTGATGCGATTTGTATATTCAATAACATGTATTCGTACTTCATTGAAAAAGATTTGTATGTGTAATAATTAAATTTTCCCCTAAGCTTCTTTTCAGGTTAGGCTAATAATCTGAATGTTCTGGAGAGAAAAAAAAATATATGTGCAGTTAGATAAAAGAATCTGAATGGCCAGTTTTAAATTAATAAAGCCTGGCAATGGGAAGCATGTCAATGGCTTAACGATGCTCCTTTCGACATGGAGAATGGAGAAACACATGCGTACATAACTTCTACCACTATAAAATTTCCTGCAGTTCATAGCAGAAAATTTGTATACATTTGTATACTGTTGATTTGTGTCATAGCTTATACCGAGTTGTACAAGATTGTTGGTTCCTACTGCGGGATTGATCAAGAGAATTCCAGTATAGGAGCTTAAATATGATCAGAGCACAACAGCATTGAGATCTAGAGTTCTATTTGTAATATAGCATATATCATGAAAATATTTTGCTTTTACAGTACGACAGAAGAAATTTGCATCTTTTCCAGTGTGCTACTGCCCCTCCCCCAAAGTACTAATCATATATACAGTGAATACAGATAAATAAGGCTACATTGTTTAATAGTTCATTAAATCATTAACTGCGATTACACAAAAGTGGTACCCGAAATTTGTATGATGCAGGATTCACAAGGATGCTTGAACAAGTGGGGCAGAGATTGTTGGCGAGGACATCCCTTCTAGCATTTTGGATATAGAGTATATTTTTCTTAGAATAGTTGTCCACGTAGTAAGTGGATATGTAAAGTGTATGAATACTGTGACTTAAATAATGTATTTTTGGTTCATGCTAAATGTACTGATCCATTGTATTGTGTACGTTTGTGTGCAATGAAAAAATGTGATTGGAAATGATACAATGTGGCTGTTAATGATATACTTCATGGGCCATATAAATACTTTTGGTGATGATAAAGTGGTCGCTAATACAAAAAAAATGTAGTCCGTTATTGACGTGGAATTAACGACCACATACAATGTCGTCGTTAGAAAAATAACGACCGTGCGAAGAATTTGGTCATTATTACTTTTAACGACGGAGTTTATAACGACACCTAACGACCACCAGTTTATGGTCGTTAATAACATTTAACGACCAACATCGTACTTTTAACGACCACATATATTGTCGTTAAAACGCCATTTTCTAGTAGTGATATTAGTGGCCAGGTCCTGCACAGCGACGAACTACTTTACATCATAATCTCATCACGTCCCGTCTCAACTCGCTCCCACACGCACAGGCACACGCAACAGGCAACCTTATCGATGGCGGCGAAAACACAGGACGCACGATCCTACCGCCGCACTCCGGCCACAACATATGGTGTGCGCGCTCGCCTCCGCTTCGTCTCCCTACGCTGGTTAGGCTGTCCGCCGCCAACACTTCTGCACCGGTAATCGGCACACTGGTACCGTCCTACGCATTAGATCAATTCTTATCGTTCATGTAAAATGCATTGAATTTTTTTTACAATGAATACCTACTCTGTTTAACCTAGCGCCACCACTGCCGTGTAGTACTCCCCTAGAATCTAACTATGTTTATTTTCAACTGCTATTATAAATTTTGGTAAAAAAATTTATCAGGGGCAAATGTGTCTTTTTACATCCCATATGTGTTTAGAATGCACTATAGGGCCATGTTAGGAAGAAAATGAAGTTAAGGTGTCAAATAGGGAAGAAATTTTTTTTAGGGCCAAATAGGGAACAAAACTTTAAGAAAGGGTCAAATAAGGAATTCTCTCATGATCAATTGTATCACATCTCTTATAAACTTTACGATGTATTGTAGTTCTTAAAACGATCCCCGCAGCAACGCGCAGGGTATCCTTTTAGTAAATCCTCACACGGGTACGACCTAGCGGTGGACCAGATTCGGCACCTCAACGCGAAAAAACTAACTTCTGAAGTGGCATTTGATTGACGCCAATGACCTGATTAGCCACGTGTGTAGGATGCTGGAGATGGTCCACCCACCGGGTCTTACACGCACGTGTAGGATGTTGTCCATCTTGTCCAAACTTCTTTCTCGGTTCATCTTCTACAAAGGACCAGAGCAGAAACAGCCCCGACATGCGCCCTCAGCCAAGAAAAAGCAAGGCCAGTAGAGAGATGACACGCTCTTGCAGGTGGCCTCTGATACATCTCCAACATATCTATATTTTTGATGCTCCCTGATGATATTATGTCAATTGCTACATGTTTTCTCCCTTATTTATAGCATGTTTACACGTTTTCCGGGACTAACCTATTAACAAGTAGTGATGGCTTTGGGTACCATTAGGTTACCCTCGATTTTCCCTAGTTCAAAAAAATGAACTAATTTTTTGATGACATCACCATTTTACAAAACTTAGTTTATTTTGTTGAACTGGAGAGGGTAGAGGGTACCCGATGGTGACCCACTGCCATCATTACTAACAAGATTCCAGAGAGTCAGTTCCTTGTTTTCTACTGTTTTTACTTTCAGAAAAGTTGTTTTGGAAATATTCTCGGAATTGGAAAATTCGAAAGTCAGAAATCTTAGAAGTCCCGAAAGCTTCCAGAAGTCCCGAAAAGCCCCGGAGGGGGGCCACAGGGTGGCCACACCATGGGGTGGCGCGGATCCCCACGGTCGCGCCACCTAGGGGTGTGGGCCCCCTGGCCACCTCCCTGCATCGCCCTTTCGCCCATATATACTCCCCGATGCATAAACCATAGGAGGATCGACCTTTTCTGCAAAATACATCTGTAGCTCCGCCGCCGCTACCGACAAGTTTCGGGGGACAGATCTCTGTTCGGGCACCTTGCCGGGACGGGGAAGTGCCCCCGGAAGCCATCTCCATCGACTCCACCGCCACCTCCATCGATGTTGCTGTCTCCTATGATGAGGAGGGCTCTACCGGTAGCTATTTGGTGCATCTCTCTCTCCCATGGTGTGATCTATATGTGATCATGAGCTTTGTAATCTATTTGAATTCGTAGATGTTACTCTTCATCTTTTGCTACTCAAGTGATTTATTAATATGAACTATGGAGTCACCTTTTTTCGCGGTGTGAAGGTGATAGTGTGCACATCGTGGGTGTCTCCTCTATGAATTGTGGTGTTCGTCTAGTACCTTCTGGGGCGCTCATAGTGACAGCGCGGGGTTAACTAGACATGGGAATGCTTAATTTAAGGAATGCTTTTTGCATCCCTACGCAATGATTAGTATTTGTTATCCAACCGGAGATGGTTAAGAGCATAGTGAGACAAGATATCTAGTTATTCATTTATTTGATCATTAATTGAGAGTATCCTCTAGCGAAAGTAGGAGCCCTAGGCCGTATTTCCAAGCCTTGAAACACCGTTTTCTGCCTGTTCTGCTACATGATTGCTTGCTGACATATTTATTTCAGATTGCTATTATCACTTATTATCATCCATATTACTTGCATTTTACTATCTCTTTGCTGAACTAGTGCACCTATATACCTGATAAGTATATTGGGTGTGTTGGGGACATAAGAGACTTCTTGTATCTTGATTGCAGGGTTGCTTGAGAGGGATATCTTTGACCTCTACCTCTCTGAGTTCGATAAACCTTGGGTGATCCATTTAAGGGAAACTTGTTGCTGTTCTACAAACCTATGCACTTGGAGGCCCAACACTGTCTACAAGAATAGAAGCGTGCGTAGACATCAAGCTCTTTTATGGCGCTGTTGCCGGGGAGGTACGGTAAAAGGTACTCACATCCTCGGGTGTGAGTGCTCGAAGTTATTTCCTTTAGATTTTGCAATTATATCTTTTTGTTTCTTGTTTTCACTAGAATTTTTACTTGTTGCTTGTTTTTATTTTTACTAGTTAGTCTTAATGGAAAATAACAAAAATATGAGAGAGTTTAATAATATTTATCTTGAGTTGGGACATGAAGTGTTTAAAGAGAAAATTAAAAAAACCTATGGAATTTTATTTGCATGCTAGTAGCAATGTTATTAGCATTAATTTTTTGAATACCCTTATTGATGATGCTATGGAAAAGTCTAAACTTGGGGAAGCTAGTTTTGATGAATATGATATTTTTAGTCCCCCATGTTTTGAGGAGGAAATTTTCTTTGATGATACTTTGCCTCCAATATATGATGATTATAATGATTGTGGTATTCTAGTTCCACCTGTTTACAATGATGAATATGATATTTTCAGTCCACCTACAATAGAGGAAAATATTAATTATGATTACAATATGCCTCCTATATTTAATGATTATGTTGATGAGAATAATAAGATAGCTACTTTGTTGAATTTGCTCTCACTACTATTAATAAGAATGACTATGCTTATGTGGAGAGTAATAATTCTTTTATGGATGTGGCTCATGATAAGAATGTTTCTTGTGATATTTATATTGTTAATTTTATCCATGATGCTACTGAAATTTATTATGAGAGAGGGAAACATAGTTCTATCTATCTCAATAATATTAAGTTTCCCCTCTTTATGTTGAAAATTTTGAAGTTGCACTTGGTTTGCTTTCCTATACTTGTTGCTTTGTGTTTTCATGACTTGTTTTTCTACAAGATTATTTTTCATAGGAAGTGGTTTAGACTTAAGTTCGTTTTATGTTTTCATCTTGATGCTCTCTTTTTCTTCAATTAATATTTCTCGTGTGAGCATCTCCTCAAATTATCATGACTAGCTAAAAGGCTTTAAAGAAAAGCACTTCTTGGGAGATAACCCATGTTTTTTATTTTTTGCATTGTTTTTCTCTGTTTTATTTGAGTCAAGGGGTTGTATACTTCTGTTGCAACTCCTTTATATCTTTGTTTTCATTTTTTAGTAGTGCCAAGTAAATTTTCTGACGGAATTTGGAGTTGGTTTTCGGATTTCTGCGCAGAAAACAGATTTCTGTTATCCACCGTAAAACATCGTATAAATCCTGGAAGATCAGAATGATCTGAAATTTTTTGTGCTTATTCCTAAGCTAATTCCTCAACTTTTCTTAGTTGAACACTTTTTTTATTTGAGCAATAGAAGATTTTCGAAAAAAAATCATCTTTAACTGCTGTCCTGTTTTGACAGATTTCTGCCAATAATTGCATTTGCCTCTAAATCTCTTTTTTGTGTTCTTTTGAGAAAAAGAGTTTTAAAAGAAGTTTTGACAGTAGATAATGTTTTTATGAGTGTTAGTCTTGTGTTTAAAGTGAACCATGTGGATTTGTTATTTCGATTGCACTAACGTTGCTAATGAAGATTGTGAGAAGTTTGGTGTGAAGGAAGTTTTCAAGGGTCAAGAGAAGAGGATGATATGACGTGATCAAGAAGAGTGAAGATACTAAGCTTGGGGATGCTCCGGAGGTACATCGCAGCAAATTCCAAGAAGACTCAATCATCTAAGCTTTGGGATGCCCAAGACATCCCCTTCTTCATCAACAATTTATCAGGCCACTTCTAGTGAAACTATATTTTTATTCGGTCACATTTTATGTGCTTTACTTGGAACGTCTTTTATTTTTTGCTTTAAGTTTTTTTAGTTTTCTTTGATGTAGTTTATGGTTGGATCTTGTCATACTTGTGTGGGAGAGAGACACGCTCCGTTTTCATTGCTTAGAACACTCTAGTTTTCATTCTTATTGTTCTGTGAGTGTTCACTTTCTGCTAGTACTTCGTTTAGCCTTTGTTTTCATGCATATTTTATTCAGAGCTGTTAGTTTTAGTAGTGTTATGTGATCAGTCTCATGTTTGCTTGTTGTAGCATGTAGATAATTTTTGTTAAAACATATTTTGTATGGTGCTTGATGGGAAAAGAAAACTGCTGCTTGATGTAGAATTTATAACATTGCTAGTAGAATCTTGTATAGACTGTGGCTAGAACTTTTTCATGACATGCTAAATATTATTTAAGTTTTAAAGCCTTGTGATTATTGAGTAGCATTAATAGCCTTAAATAGCTGAGAGCGTTCAATATGTCTTGAAAGGTTCATGAGTTGTTCTTGTCATAGTAAAGCATCAATATATGGTATTCTCTTTCGAATGTTTTATTTGGTTGACTTGGCGCATGCTCACACCATGTTTATGACTACAAACCAGTCACGAATAGCCTCCAAGACCACTTAGTTTTTGAACTTGTGATACCGCTTATGATTTAATTAATGATGTTTATGTCGTTGTGCATAATTATGGCTCTTATGCTCTCTTGATTTGTCGCTCCCAGTCTTCTGCTAAGCCTCCACCTATACTGAGTATGTAATTCTACTCGTGCATTCAAACTCCTTAAACCAAAGTTTTTACATTGTGTACACCATACCTACCTACATGTGGTATTTCACTGCCACTCCAAGTAAATTACTCATGTGTTACATTTAAAACTTTCAAAATTACTCCTGTTTTGTGTTCTTGTTTTTGCTCATGAGGACGTGAATAGAGAATCTTTATTTCAATTGTTGATTGGATTTTACACCCTGAACTAGTGGCTTCATCCGCTTATCCAAATGATAGAAGAGCTGGTAGCGGGGTGCCCAGCCCCAAATTAATACAAACAAATTATCTTTATTATTTTTGCCCCTGATTTATCAGTCAAACCATAATTGTGTAAACAAAAGCGAAAGAGGGATGACCTTCTACACTAGTTGCGTCCCTCGCAATGGGAGCCTCTCTTGTGAATCCAGTTTGCTTGTGACGTACTGTATTGTCTGTTTACCATTCGTTGACATTAACATACACCTCTCCTAAAATATAGACACTCCTCCATGGTATGTGATTGTTGGCATGCACCCGAGGATTTGGTTAGCCATGGTTTGTGAAACATGGATGTGATGGACTCGTCTAGATTACCAAGTGCTTCTGCTTGTAAGAGTCCGACTCAAACCCACCTAACCGGAAAGAATTGGTAGCACCTCAATTTTATGAGCCCACTACCAAGAATGTCCGACTTGTGATGGTGCAGCACTGGCGGGGCGACCGACTAGACCTTCTTTGAGGGATTAAAGAATCTACCAACTATCTAAATAGAGGTAAATAGAGGCATAACAATAACACAAATAAAGCAATTATAATGTGAAATGGTATGGCTCTCTTCATGGTGATCTCCATCTCCACGAAGCTTGTAAGTCGACTCGTGCCAACTCTTGTCACGTGCCATCTTACTCCATGTAGCCGACTTGTACATCGACTTGCATGCCTTCCGGGTTCTCCAACAAGCTACACTAGCTAAGTAAATGAAATTTACATAGAGAATCCGACACGCAGGCCGGTATACAATAAAATGACAGCACCTAGGCTCCAGCCGGCTGACAAAAAACATGATACGCAGATCATGTATGGATTACACACATCACATGCACATAAGCCATACCATTCACAACTTCCTGCAAAAACAAGTTATGCATAGATACGATATCTACCGGCGTTGTGAAACTCGCAACGACATCTAAGGCGCTACGACAGGACGACGGCGATCCCTCGCGGGTGCGGGCAGCGCCCGTTGATTTCGGAAAACGCAGATCTCATCTGCATTCCGATCATGGATTTCTTCATCGGATAAAACGATTTTACCTGAATCTGATCCGTATTCCGATTCGACCAAACTCTTTGATCTTCGATCACCGCAACTGGATTTATGTGTCACGGTATACCCCGATGGCGGAAACCGACCGGTAGGGGTAAGTTGTTCCACGACCTTAGCAGTATGATCACGGAAACCAGATCATCCATTAACCCCGAGTACGATTGATCCAATCAACCTTGTACAAAACCGATCTATCTCATAGACCGACCACCAAAACAGCAATTAGATCACATCTAACGCTAACTACATATCACATATGTACGGATCTCGGGCCTAATACCAGAAGCTACCGCTCTGATACCACTGTTGGGGCGCGAAGAGATAAACAAAAACTTTTCCTACGCGGTACTCCCAAGATCTAGCCGAGGTAGAAGGCCATGAGTATTACCACTAGACGCGCAGGTGCGGATTATCGATGTAGCGCGTCTGGTCGGGGCAGTGCAGTCCCACGATCCGGTCCGGCCGATCCAATCCCTCGAACGTCGAAGTGCTGAACGTACAGCACCTCTGCCGGTATCCACACGTACGAGGAGGAGCTCCGACGGCGGACTGCTAGGTCCGGTGCGGCGGCTGGACTGAGTGGGGCTAGGGTTCCCAACGCATGGGAGAGTGGACTAACGTGCCCGTTGGGCAACCTGCGCCCCTCTTTATATAGCGTATGGTAATGGGCTGCACAACAGTTGTGGCCCATTCCCTCTGTGAGTCCGACTCACTAACTCAGTCCATTTCCGGTTCGGGTCCAACCCAACCAATACTTGCTCCCGCTCTTAAGTGTGCGACCCTGCAGGCTCATGGCGACTTGGACACGATTGGAGTCCGACTCTCAATCGATCAATCGGTAGCGGCTCCTAGCAGAACGTGCCGACTCCCAAGTCCCATTGAGTCATGACGACATACCTTTCAATGTGATATTCATCTTAGTCCCTTTTGCCTCACGATATACCTTGTCGAGCTATAGGCGATTTATCCTCATCCCTTAAATAGCTCAACTCTCTTCTCGATCTGTGACATGTGATTCATCTGACTAACTCTTAGTCAACCGACACAGTTAACACTTAACTGAGTCGCGCATGGCCATGCTTCCTGAATCATATCACTCGAGAGGGCCCAGAGAATATCTCTCCATTCGGAGGGGCAAAATCCCATCTTGATTATCCACATCACGCAGCTTGCTTCTCATTCGACCCGAACTCTGCCTTTATAGTTGCCTTGTCACAGAACAACGTTTGACAGAACCTAAGTCGGTGATCCACAACTCGGATTGTGCGACAACCTCAGGTCTAAGGATTACATTGATTGAGACTACAAATGACGACTTGATCGTTGCATCTCAATGTGGGTCAGTCCGACTTGCTAAACTCTTTAGCCAAGTCCGTGAACGTTGGAATGGCATCAACATGCCCATGACAAGTGGAACCGTGTCATCAGCCAACACTCACATTAGTCTAGGGTGTGTGTCCAGCACAGCCTAAAGGACCAAGGACAATCTAGTATGAACAACATGAATATATAGTTCCACAATCGAATCACATATTCAATGATATATATCAGATGTTCAAAACAAGGACAACTTAATAACTTTATGAATACAGTGGGAATTACATCATACATGATTGCCTCTAGGGCATATTCCCAACATCAACCTTGTACAAAACCGATCTATCTCATAGAACGACCACCAAAACAACAATTAGATCACATCTAACGCTAACTACATATCACATATGTACGGATCTCGGGCCTAATACCAGAAACTACCGCTCTGATACCACTGTTGGAACGCGTAGAGATAAACGAAAACTTTTCCTACGCGGTACTTCCAAGATTTAGCCGAGGTAGAAGGCCACGAGTATTACCACTAGACGCGCGGTTGCGGATATCGATGAAGCGCGTCGGGGCAGTGCAGTCCCACGATCCGGTCCGGCCCATCCAATCCCTCGAACGTCGAAGTGCTGAACGTACAACACCTCTGCTGGTATCCACACGTACGAGGAGGAGCTCCGATGGCAGACTGCTAGGTCTGGTGCGACGGCTGGACTGAGTGGGGCTAGGGTTTCCAACGCATGGGAGAGTGGACTAACGTGCCCGCTGGGCAACCTGCGCCCCTCTTTATATAGCGTATGGTAGTGGGCTGCACAACACTTGTGGCCTATTCCCTCTGTGAGTCCGACTCACAAAATCAGTCCATTTCCGGTTCGGGTCGAACCCAACCAATACTTGCTCCCGCTCTTAAGTGTGCGACCCTGCAGGCTCATGGCGACTTTGACACGATTGGAGTCCGACTCTCAAACGATCAATCGGTAGCAGCTCCTAGCAGAACGTGCCGACTCCCAAGTCCCATTGAGTCATGAAGACATACATTTCAATGTGATATTCATCTTAGTCCTTTTTGCCTCACGATATATCTTGTCGAACTATAGGTGATTTGTCGTCATCCCTTTAATAGTTCAACTCTCTTCTCGATCCGTGATATGTGATTCATCTGACTAACTCTTAGTCAACAAACACAGTTAACACTTAACTGAGTCGCGCATGGCCATGCTTCCTGAATCATATCACTCGAGAGGGCCCAGAGAATATCTCTCCGTTCGGAGGGGCAAAATCCCATCTTGATTATCTACATCACGCAGGTTGCTTCTCATTCGACCCGAACTCTGCCTTTATAGTTGCCTTGTCACAGAACAACGTTTGAGAGAACCTAAGTCGGTGATCCACAACTCGGATTGTGCGACAACCTCAGGTCTAAGGATTACATTGATTGAGACATGCAAATGACGACTTGCTCGTTGCATCTCAATGTGGGTCAGTCCGACTTGCTAAACTCTTTAGCCAAGTCCGTGAGCGTTGGAATGGCATCATCATGCCCATGGCAAGTGGAACCGTGTCATCAGCCAACACTCACATTAGTCTAGGGTGTGTGTCCAGCACAACCTTAATGACCAGGGACAATCTAGTATGAACAACATGAATACATAGTTCCACAATCGCATCACATATTCAATGACATGTATTAGATGTTCAAAACAAGGACAACTTAATAACTTTATGAATACAGTCGGAATTACATCATACATGATTGCCTCTAGGGAATATTCCCAACA
>CM054058.1:77729093-77802670 GCA_028641055.1 Alopecurus myosuroides
AGCTAATCCTGGTAGCCATAAGTAACGGAACCAACAAAAAGGGAGGAAGTGGGACAGAAATGGCAACCACATAAGAGCTAGGAGATTTGGATGCATGAGTGTATTGCACTAAAATGCGAGCCCTATCCGGAAACATTTCCTTCGCTGCACTCTAGCAGTAGCAGTTCTTCACTTATAACTGGAATCCATGCTGGTTTTCCTTCGGCGAGAATTAGCAGCATAGCTCAACCTAGGTTTGAGGTGCTCCTCGGCGCTTTGTTGCGAAGTTTCCTCGTGGCATGGAGAAAATTTGGTTTCTTCCGTTTGGGCCAAATTAGAGGGACATAGCGTACGATGTTCTCCTAAAATAGCTATTATTACATGGCCCAGTGCCCCTAGAATTATTACAAGAATCCCCACAGTGTGTATTCAAAATCCATTTCTTTCCTAGTAAGTGGTTTTTCTGACAATGCATGAAAATTTGAATTGCAGAAAACCAGTTCAGGATTCACAGTTTCCTCGTTATCTAATGTCATAAAAACTAAAAAGAAAACACTCAATCAGTACACAACAAAATCAAACGTGCATAGATAACGCAGCAAGCTACTAAAGCACACATACATAAAGCCTTTACTCAACTAAAATCACTCAAAAATAATAGCATTAAGGCACACTACAACACTCAAACGTGCATAGATAACGCACAAGCAATGGTATAGTTTGATACTAAGCATCCAAAAAAAATTGCATGAGTCCAGTGGGTGTACCACTCGCATACAAGGCCATAAGGAGTGAAATGACTCTCTGTTCATTCAAGTGTATGAACAAAATAACTAGAAAACAATCTAGAAACAACTACACATGCATATAAAAGTAGAGATAAGCATTACTATGGACAAGTAACAACTCATACACTTGTAACATGGAAGGAACATGCAACCAGTGGCTAAGCATCAATATAACAGAGGCATAAACATATAAAGCATGGCATGGAAACATATAAGGCATGATGATAATCCTGAAGAACAAAACTAAAACATGCATTCAAAACCATACTGTTTTCATGAACAAGTGCTATTCTAACATGGTAGATCTACAAGATAACAAATATGACAATGAAACAAACACCTACAGATGCTAGTATGATCAATCAAAGCATCTAGACATTTATCAAACAACAAACACATAATAATCAAAAAAGGCAGAAAACTACTAGATCTTGCAATGCATGTCAAATATAATCTAAAGCTCAAATGATCACACCAAGCTAGTATATGATATATCTATTCATAGGGGAACACATACAAAAAGATTCATCTGAAAAATCATTTTAGAAAAATTCATAAAAATCATTTAGTGGTTCTCATGTCATTAACATTTTGCATATAATTTTTGATAGGAAACTCAAGTTCATGTGAGGCCGGCAACTCTAGTTAATTATCAACAAGAACTATCCAGATAAATTGAACTCACATCCATTGGGTTCCAAAAAAAAGATATATCATGTTTTCTCTTTCAGATAGGTTGACATTGGGGACTTTCCTTTGATGATCCAGAGGTGCAAATCTAGATCTACGACTTGCATGTGGTTAAGAAAACATGCATGCACCTAAGGTAAATAGGGTGTGGCACCTAAGGTAAATAGGGTGTGGCTAGAACTATAGTTTTAGCATTTTATTTGGATCAAAACCGATTAGGTATTTTTCTGGAAAAACTGAAAAGAAATCAACACGTGAGAAAACAGCTCCACGGGCCCATTGCGTGTTCGCGCGCGAGCAAACCGGTACGCGACCGTGAGATTTCAATCCAACCGACACAACAGATGCTAGTGGATTCAAAGGGGGCCGTAGATCTGGAGATGAACGGACGATGTCCATCTCCTTCCTCGCAACGCGGCCAACGATGCCGGAGACTCTAGCTACGCGATCTCGAGCAGAGCCTTTCCTTGCCCGGGTTCTGGTATGCACGGCGAGGTCGAGAATGATGCAAGATGTCGGGGAAGGGGTGATGGAGCAACAACAGCAACAGATCCACCGAACGCATTCGACGCGCACCGAAACGACCCCAGCGATGTCGAGCTCATTAGCGCTTCTACTGCATGCAAATAACCACCACACGATGTCAGGCATCCATGCCATGGCAAGGGATAGACAAGGATGAAACAATGGGACAATGTGATGGAGAGATGAGGTCGGTATGCTTCTTCTCTTTCTTCTCGGACAGAACGCGAGAGCACGGCTCTCCTAGCGCTCACAGAGAGAAACACGAGTTGGGAATTGCGTGGGATGTGTGAGTGATGAGTGAGGGGTGGTGTGGCGAGACATAAAGGAAAGATGTGGCTTTATACTCGCGGTGCACGAGCGTGATCTTCTCTGGCATTCCGCAATAATGCAGAGAAGAGCTCCCGAGCTCGTGTGCACTTCACAGGATAAGATCAACACATGGAGGAAAGGGGTGAGCTTGGAGGCACTAAGAGCAAGCAGCCATTGGCTCAAAGACGTGGAAGAAGGAGCACGGGCAATGGAGGAGATTTCCTGGGACGATGCCACCTCGGTCCTACGGCCACCATCCTTGGCAGCTAGCTGCTCTCCCTCCCCGAGTCCTTCTAGAAGCAACCCATCACACGGTTTGGAAGAGGGTGGTGTGGTGTACTAGTTTGACATGATGTCAGATGGAGTTGATGATCAAATTAATGAAGTTTGGTTTCAGTTCAAAACAGTATGAAAAATTCTGACAAGTTCAGTTAGGATCTGGTAAAAAGACCAGATGAATTCCAATTTGAAAATTGAAGACACGGAGTTGATGAGTATGATGTATAGTTTCATAAACCCATTTTTATTTTAATTTTTAAAAAAATGCTTTGGGCACCGAAAACAAGACAGAAAGAGGTGATGATTTCTTTTTTCTCTGTTTTCCAATTCCTGTTTTATAAACTAGGCAGGAAAACACACTTGAAAACAGGGGTTTCCCTTTACCAAAATTGTTCATTTGATCATGGTGAGAAATACCATAACTCTAGGATGGATGACATGTAAAGAAAACAAAGATTTGAGATGAGACTCATATTATAAAAGGTGGTCAAAAAAGAAGAAAATAACCAGAAATAGAAATGAAAAACTCATATTTTTCTTTAGGATTTCCAAAGGATTTTTGTTTCTTGATTTTGGGTGAACACAAAGCAAGGTCTAAAGGATGATTTTGAGAACAAGGAAACAATGATCTCAACATTCCACTATTTATTCTCACAGAGAACATAGGAGTTCACATCAGGAGCTACAAATCCATAAAGTAATAGGATCAACATAAATGTTTTTGTTGTTCCTAAAATTTGAGTTCTCCCCCTTACAACAAGGTTCTCAAATGAGGATATGGAATTATTTTTGATAGATTTAGATAAAATTTCTATCTCCTATTTTATAAGTATCATCTTGAAAGCAGAGAGGCACCAAGAAAAATTATCATCGTAGTGTGGTTATGTTCAGTTGTTGTTTTCTCTATTAAATATCATCATCGTATGTGTTTATACAAACACATATAATGGAACAAACAAATAGATATTCGGTCTAAATAATCTCATGGTAGACAAAAATATTTAGCCAACTTAGCACAATCGATACACTTCATATAACGTATGTATCTATTGAATCTAATCATTAACACACATGAACAAATATATGTTCTTAATTTTACATAACATAATCTAACCGTTGGTGTGATGTGTCGGTAAATAACCATGACTAACTTATTATAGTAACCATAGATAGAACTTGGTCGACCGATAATATTTTATGTACACACCAACATATGGGTTTAACCTCACAGTAAAGTACCATCGAATATAAAAAACATCCTACATTGTTATTTATTTTTAATTATATGACCTTATCTAATATCCCCACGTACAAGAAGCACATAGTTTATGTTCTTTTTTACCGCAACGTTATTTTCCCAGAAATAAGAAATGGTTTCAGATGTTTTCGAACAATGCTAATTATACTTTCTTTGCATATGTTTCTACTCGACACATCAATGTTTTTACACATATTCAGGTATTGCCCTCGCATTTGCGAGGGCCACCGTGCTAGTTGGTAAAAATAATAAAGCTCAAATCCTCCCGCGTTACATTTTAGGTGATATATCTTATATATTTTTTGATTGCTTGAATTCCAACATTTAATTGGAGATATCTATGTCCCGACTTGATCGTACTACATGTATGTATGATATAATCATCCTTATTAGAAGATATAGACTTAATATTTGATTGGTCGTCCTCCCAAGCCCACAACATGGCCTCTTATACGAGGCACTCTTCTTCCTCTCTATTCTACTACGTCACTAGTAGAAAACAGGGCATTGAGCCAAGCACAATGGAACCGGATGTGATACAAACCGGTTCAAAAGAGTCTGTCCCCTGGGCCCCACCCATGCAGCAAATGGCCGCAAGGCCTTTAGGACCGGTTTGTAACACAAACCGGTCCTAAAGGCCTTGCGGGTCATTTGCTGCAAGGAGGGGGGCCCAGGGGCAGACCCTTTAGAACCGGTTTGTATCACAAACCGGTGTTACAGGTTTTCTCATTTTTTGCAGCTACTGCGGGTCCCGCTGTCATATCCTTTAGAACAGGTTTGTAACACAAACCGGTCCTAAAGCCCTCCCCTAAACCCTACATATATACCACCCCGAGCTCAGCTCCATTTTTTCCAGCTCTAGCTCAACTCCATTTTTGCTCTCTCCTTCCTCTTGTGAGGTCTAATCCATCCCCATTTTCTCCACCATTTGTCAAGATTGTTGGTACCCATCGGTTCTACGGTTAGCATCAACGTTCCCTCTTCCGGCATTGCAAGTTTTGCTCGTTTTCTTGCTCATTTCAATTTTGTTGTGCTAGCTAGGTGTTTGATGAAATGCCTAGCTAAGTTAGAATTTGTTATTCATTTTGTTATGTATACAAATTGATGCAATCTGAGCTCAAAATTAATTATGATTTGTGCTTTTTTTAGTGTCGCGCGCCTTGTCCCCTTCCTCACTACCGTCGATCGCCCCATCACCGACACAACCTTGGTGAGCCTATTGTTTTTATTTACCAAAACAAATTTTGATTTGTATGATTTACGTATTTACTTGTATATAATTTTCTAGAGCCATGGTTTTGATATCCGTCCCCGTTGGCCCTCGTCCAGTCTATGATTCGGATGTGGTATATTATCTTTTTTCACTACATATTTTCATTTCCTGATTATACGACAATTACTTACGCCGACCAACTTGACATAGATATTTTTATATAGGAGGTAGTGGAACCGGAAATGCCAATCGACCCCATTGTTGAGAAGTTATACTTAGTTGAACAAGAAAATATTGGCTTGAAAGAAAGATTGAAAAAAACTGAAGAAAGGTTGGAAAAAACTGAAAGAGAGAAGATGACCTTGGAAAAGGTTCTTGCCGGTGTCGTCGATAGTCACAAGAGCGAGATGGACGCAATGCGCCTGAAGATTAGAAAGATTAGGAAATATGCAATTAGTAAAGAGGCTTGGTATCATTATGTCGTCGGGTCAATTGTTACCTTTGTTGCGATTTTGATCGCATTTGTTGTTGTTTTTAAATGCATTAATTAGAGAGAGTTTTTATGGATGGTTTCAGTGTGTATTTTTCTGAGAACTATATATGTATGGTCACTATACGCTAGTTTGGTATTAACGTGTGATGAACTTTTTGTATTAATTAATTAATTTAGTCATGATGATTTAGCATAATGGTTGTTGATAAATTTATATAATGCAGATGGACCGGCAATGGATGTACAGTGATCGACGTCGTCCCGAATTCCTTAATGGCATGCATAGTTTTCTCAATGTGGCTGAGAAAAACAGGCAGAATGGATTTATTTTTTGTCCATGTAAAAAATGCCAGAATAAGAGGAATTTCCCTAGCTCAAGAACCATACACAGCCACCTGTTGCAACAAGGCTTCATGCCCAGTTATTTTTTTTGGACCAAGCACGGAGAAAGAGGGGTTATAATGGAAGGCAATGAAGAAGAAGAGGATAATGATAATTATCCTATGTTCGATGAACACGGTGATACTGAAATGGGGGAAGACGAGCCTGAACTTGAGGACATTGTTGATGAGTCTGATGATGATCTTCGTCAGGTCATTCGTGAAGAACAGATAAACTGCGCAAGTGAAAACGAGAGGTTAAAGTTGGAGCGCATGTTAGAAGACCACAAAAAATTGTTGTACCCAACTTGCGAAGATGGCCAGAAAAAACTGGGCAGCACCCTTGAATTGCTGCAATGGAAGGCAGAGAATGGATTATCTGACAAGGGATTTGAAAACCTGCTGAAAATAATGAAGAAGATGCTTCCAAGAAATAACGTGCTGCCCTGCAGTACATACGAAGCAAAGAAGGTTGTCTGCCCTCTAGGATTGGAAGTGCATAAGATACATGCATGCATCAATGACGGCATCCTCTACCGCGGCCAGCACGAGAATTTAAATGCCTGCTCGGTATGCGGTGCATTTCGGTATAAGATCAGGCGAGATGACTCTGGTGATGTTGAGGGCGACGATCGCCCCAGGAAGAGGGTTCCTGCCAAGGTGATGTGGCATGCTCCTATAATACCACGGTTGAAACGTTTGTTCCGAAACAAAGAGCATGCCAAGTTGTTGCGATGGCACAAAGAAGACCGTAAGGAAGACGATATGCTGAGACACCCCGCTGATGGGTCGCAGTGGAGAAACATCGACGATAAGTACGAGGACTTTGCACATGACGCAAGAAACTTAAGGTTTGGTCTGAGTACAGATGGCCTGAATCCATTTGGGGAGCAGAGTAGCAGTCATAGCACCTGGCCCGTGACTCTTTGTATCTATAACCTTCCTCCTTGGTTATGCATGAAGCGTAAGTTCATTATGATGCCAGTGCTTATCCCAGACCCGTCGCAACCCGGCAACAACATTGATGTGTACCTGAGGTCACTGGTTGATGAACTTTTAGAGTTGTGGGATGACGAAGGTGTACGTGTGTGGGACGAGTACAAACAAGAGGAATTTGACCTACGAGGGTTGCTGTTTGTTACCATCAATGATTGGCCAGCTCTTAGTAACATCTCAGGACAGTCAAACAAGGGATACAGCGCATGCACACACTGTTTAGGCGAGACAGAAAGTATACATATAGGAAAGAATGTGTACCCGGGGCATCGTCGATTTCTTCCAGACAGGCATCCCGTAAGAAAGAAAGGAAAGCATTTCAAAGGCGAGGCAGATACACGGAGGAAGCCAACCCTCCCTAAAGGTACTGATATATATGACATGGTCAAAGATATAAAAGTAATCTTTGGAAAGGGTCCTGGCGCACAATCTGTTCCAAATGACGCCGACAACCACGTAGCCATGTGGAAGAAGAAATCTATATTCTGGGACCTACCCTATTGGAAATTCCTAGAGGTTCGCTCTGCGATCGACGTGATGCACGTGACGAAAAATATTTGCGTGAACCTGCTAAACTTATTGGGCGTGCATGGGAAGAAGTCGAGAGATACACCAAAAGCACGGCTGCACCACCAACGTATGCACGACCGAGACGACCTGATGAATCCAGAGAATTTCAAAGGTCCTGCCAGCTACGCTCTTACCAAGGAAGAGAAGGAGATCTTTTTCCAAGTCCTGAGTAGTATGAAGGTCCCGTCTGGCTACTCGTCGAACATAAAAGGAATACTAAACCTGGAAGAGAAAAAGTTCCAAAACCTTAAGTCTCATGACTGCCACGTGATCATGACCCAGTTACTTCCGATTGCATTGAGGGGGCTTCTGCCAGAAAACGTGCGAGTACCCATTGTGAAGCTATGTGCATTCCTCAACGCAATTTCTCAGAAGGCAATCGATCCAGCAACTCTACCAAGTTTACAGAAGGACGTGGTCCAATGTCTTGTCAGCTTCGAGTTGGTGTTCCCACCAACCTTTTTCAATATTATGACGCACCTCATAGTTCACCTAGTCCAAGAGATTTCCGTTCTCGGTCCTGTATTCTTACACAATATGTTCCCCTTTGAGAGGTTCATGGGAGTCTTGAAGAATTATGTTAGAATCCGTGCTAGACCAGAAGGAAGCATGGTCAAGGGCTATGGAACAGAGGAGGTCATTGAGTTTTGTGTTGACTTTATTCCTGACCTGAACCCGATCGGGGTTCCTCAGTCGCGCCATGAGGGGAAATACAAAACATCCGGATTCGCCATCATACGTCCGGCCCTGCATTTGGTATGCATATATGCACCCAGTAGCCACGGTCGGGCTGTATGATGGCGATACCGTCTGTTTTGTTCCACACCCCCCTTAAGGTTTGATACATCATATACTCAGTTCATCGAGCAAATACAAAACATACGGATTCGCCATCATACGTCCAGCCGTGCATTTGGTATGCATATATGCACCCAGTAGCCACGGTTGGGCTGTATGATGGCGATACCGTTTGTTTTGTTCTACACCCCCCTTTGGAAACAGAAAGAAGAAGAAAAAGAAATGTGCGCCCCCCCTGTACAGGCCTTTAGGACCGGTTGCCGTTAACAACCGGTGCTAAAGACCCTTTAGCACCGGTTGTTAACCGCAACCGGTACCAAGAAAGGCAAGAGTAAGATTGTGACGACCGGTTGTCACAGAGGCAGACAGAAGAAGTCACGGTATGGCAGTCACGTATTCAACATCAACCAAGAAAGGCAAGCGTAAGATTGTGACGAAAGGTTGACAGAGGGAAATACTCGCGATATATGTATGTATTTTTTAAAAGTGAGAAACAAAGTACCAGCGGGCTAGTATACCAATCGCTAAATCAATCTACATGTATGGTATCTCGCTAAATTAATCTATATATATGTATCCACGATATATATGCTCAATGTATCACTTGCACTCTCACTTCTCGTTGCCTTACTCATTACCCACCCTAACTTACCACAGGCGCATAGACCGCAATATGCGCCTGGGGTAACATTACCGCAGGCGCACAGACAAAATATGCGCCTGGGCTAAGATCTATACCACAGGCGCATACTTTGTAATATGCGCCTGGGGTAAGTTATCAGATTACATTAAATTTGATGAAATTCCTCCCTTCAGAGTACTAAGACCTTTAGCACCGGTTGCTAACACAAACCGGTGCTAAAGGCCTGTAGTGGGCGCGCAGTCTGGGTGTGGCCCCAACTACAGGCCTTTAGCACCGGTTTGTGTTAGCAACCAGTGCTAAAGACCCTTTAGCACCGGTTGTTAACACAAACCGGTGCTAAAGGCCTGTAGTGGGGATATATCTCTAGGACTTCTGAAAATTTGGCTCATTTCCCTTCGCGCGTCTTCTCCTATACCACGTACGGCGAAGCCCTGCTCCGGCGCCGCGCCTCCGTCCGCCTCGTCGCCGTCTGCCTCGCCTCCGTCCGCCGCGCCTCCGTCGGCCTCGCCTCCGTCCGCTCTCTGTCTCCGTCGCCGTCGATCCCCCGCGCGGCCCCGCGTCCGTCGCGCCGTCGCCGTCCGCCTCCGTCGCGCCTCCGTCTCGCCTCCGCCTCCGCCGCCCCGCCTCTCGCCCCTCGATCGCCGTCGCCGGCCTAGCTAGGTAAGTTTTATTTCGGTTTTTTTCAATTTTGTTTTACTGTTAGAATTTTTAGAGTTAGTGTTAGTGTTTAGTGTTAGAAATTTTTAGAGTTAGTGTTAGATTGTTTTTAGAGTTAGTGTTAGTGTTAGAAATTTTTAGATTTAGTGTTAGATTTTTTTAGAGTTATTAGTGTTAGTGTTAGAATTTAGTGTTAGAAATTTTTAGAGTTAGTGTTAGATTTTTTTAGTGCTTTATTTTGTTTTTACAATTTTGTTTAGTGTTAGAATTTTTGTGTTAGAATGTTGTGTTAGAAAATTTCACTAAGTTAGTGTTAGAAAATTTCAGAAAGTTAGAATATATATATAATTTCAGTAAGTTAAAAAATTTCACTAAGTTACCATATTGTTCCTGTTTAACTTTCATCTTATTTCTGTTATATTTCTCAATTTACTATTTTTTACTAAGTTAGAAACACTAAGGTATTTTACTTAATTATGGAATATTTACTTAGTCCGGGCAGGTTTTTAGTTCATGTCTTTGTTGGACCCGCCGGGGGATGTCCGGGACTGGGCCCCGCCAGGCTGGCATTGGGAGCTCCTTAGTACCGGGGCACGCGGCTTGGTGAGAAATCCGGGTGACGTGGTCGACCCGGATATTCTTTGGTGGCCATCGCGTGGGCCACGCTCGGTGCGGAGAGAGCCGGCCCCTGAGGAGGTGGTACAACAGCGTATCAGGGAGGAGGACGAGCACGTCCGTCGCTACATGTACTTGCTCGATAGCCAGTATAGCAGCAGTTGGTCGATTATTCGGAGGGTTCCTTACCACGTGAGCTATGACCCTATGAGGGTTCCTTATCTATGGATGCGTAGCACCCGTGACTCAGCACCCCGCGGCTTAGGACCCGGTCGGAGTTAATTATTTTGAGAGATGTCACGATCGAGACTATGTATAAGTGATATTATTCGATCGTGATGTATTAGGGTTTAAAAAATCAACCCGAGCTATGTAACTCTTGGTGTGTCCAGAACTATTATTTCATTAATATGTCCAGAACTATTATTTTATTACTGTCCGATGAAATAATTTCGCCAAGTGCCCGATAAAAATTTCGCTAAGTGTTCTTCATTTTATAAATTTTACTAGCAGGTGTTGAGCTATGGATCCCCAAGAAGCTGCACATGATCCGCACGCCGATAAACTCGCGGGAATGGGTGAGGCGAAGAAGGAAAGATTAATGTGCGAGATGATTTTTAATTATGCAACGGCCATATATCGTGATGACGACGGTGGACAAGCGTTTAGCAATCAATTTTTGAACGACTCCGGCGACGGAGATCAGAATATAGAAGATGTAGTAGATGATGACGACGACAACGTCGAGGATGAAGAAGTGCCCTCCAGAACAAACTCTGCCAATGTATATCTCAAGTCACTGTTCACGCAACAATTAATTTGTATTGCACTTACTAACGAATCATTATTTTCCCGTTTAGGCGCCCTCCGGAACAGCTAGCGCAAGTACTGAGACAAAGTCCAAACGAGGCCCGGCCGCAAGGTTGAAAGATACCGCAAGGTTCTCGATCGATACAGTTGCTGCTGATGGCAAACCACTGCAGCCCCCAGAAACTTATCGCAAGCTTATTTTTACTGAATGTTGCACCACATGTAAGCTTATTTTTAATAGTTTTTTCACTTTCGTACAGAGAATGCACGACCTCCAAGTCCACCCCCCAACGAACCTCCAAGTCCACCCCTGAACGAACCTCCAAGTCCACCCACAACGAAGATTGGGAGCCCGAGGCCAAGGGTCCATCGCCCGTGCACTCCCGTGAGCCGACGGATGCGCCCACTACGGGTACGGCAAAGCGGAAGCTGAAGTTCAGAAGAAACGGGACTCCTCCCAAGAAGAGACCAAGGAAATCTAAGAAAGTCGAGACTCCGCCGAAGTTACCAGGCCTGATGACTCCGGAGGAACTAAGCGATGTCGTGAATGCCAAAACCAGCGCATGGTTCACACAATTTCCCCGGAAGCCCCCTCCAGACACCTGGAAGGAAACTCTGAAGGACATCCCAAAGTGGAAAATTGAGCGGACCATCGACAACTTATATTATCCTGCACCGCCGCCACCGCCGCCCCTTTCAGACTATGAACGGTACATTGAGAAGACGCACACCGCACAGAAGAAGCAGACGGAGGAGATGAAGCAGGCGGAGCAGACGAAATGCGGGAAACAAGTTCCCCAGCTCGGACAACAAGAAGCACGGTCAATTGCCCCGCTCAAGGTCTTATCTTACCAGGCTTCAGTGTCCGGTCCATGCATGGGCGACGTGGGTTACGCTATTGCTGATGTGGTATATACATACAAGCCCGGGCACCCTCTGGTCGAAAATCCTAGTGATCTAACAACCCAACTACGGAGTTTACATGATTGGTACTTAGAGGCCGCAAGGCAGGAGAGAGACTGTATCATGGCTCAAGTTCAGGATCAACACTACTTCGGAGATTACGGTGTCGAGCTTGGGTTCGATGATTTCTTCCAGATGTACAATCAACGTGCCCTCGACAAGTCTATCCTCAGCTGCTACTGTTTGTAAGTGATTTATTTGTGTAATTTAATTATTTAGTTAAGCTCGCGTTCGTTGCCCGTATAATTATCACTCACGACATTCTTTTTGTACGCTACTATGCAGAATGAAGATTCGTGAATGCAGACTGGCAGGAATCTGGGACTTTGGGTTCATTGACCCGTATTCGTATCATCAAAACACAGTAGAAAGCTTCAACAAGACTACACCGGATGATTTGCTAAGGTTTTTGAAGCGACAAAGTACCAAAAAAGAAATACTTTGGCCCTACGGATTCAAGTGAGTGTTACTGTCTTGTACACATTCCATTTTGCTTATTTGATGTTAAGTGTAATTGATGAGTATGCATGACTGCGTGTGTACACGTGCGCAGCGGCCACTTCATATTGTTCATCATTAGAATCGATAAAGGACAAGTTGAAGTCTGGGACTCGTTAACCTGGGGCGCTGACACATGGAAGACCGCGCGTCAGATGCTTCAAAAGTATATATATATCGGCCTCTTTCGTTCATCGGCCTCTTTTTCGTTCATTCCCTGATATCAAGTAAGTAATAATTAACTCTTCTATTCATTTTTCTTTTGTCGCCCAGGGTTTGGCAAATGTTCATCAAGGAAGAACCCGGTACATGGGCAGACATTCTCAACTTTCAGATTAACAAAGTAAGTAGTACTACGTACCCTGATTTAAATACCATTACCATTCTCTTGATTATTATTAATTTGACTGAATTATGTTTCTCGTATATAGAAAGTCCCGCAACAACCACAGGGAACTGATTATTGTGGATACTACGTTTGCGAGTTCATTCACAGGACGATCAATGAGAAATCCCGTACTAGGAGAAATCTAGAGGTACGTAACCGGATCTTCACAACTTTATTTATGTTGCCATTAATTATGTTTAGTTTTGTTCATAACTTAATTGTTTTCATCTACTTCTTTTCAAGATGGCACGAAAGCGGGCGCAGCTCAAACCAATCGACCGTTGCAAGGCTATTGCAGAGGAATTGGCAGGATTTCTTCTCACGCAAGTCATAGCAGAAGACGGAGAATTTTTCCATCCTATGAACCAATTATAGCCAGCTCCATTCTCTATGCAAGTATACAGCTATTCAAAACGAACTTCAGATTATGTAATTCTCGGTCGATTACTTCGTGTTACATGTATATATATATGTACTTTTATTTGGTGCATCAACATTAAACCGCAAACACGGAATCGGAAACACTTAACCGCAAACACGGAATCGGTGTTTCCGGATACGTATTTCCGATTACGTGTTTTCTGAAAATACGTATTGCCTTCTTTAGAAACGGAAACACGTAAACGGAAACCCTGAAAATACGGAACACGCCCTAAACCCTAAACCCTAAACCCTAAATACGGAATTGGAAACCCTGAAAAGAAAAGAAAAAAAAAGAGAAAAAAAAAGCTTTAGGACCGGTTGGTGTTACCAACCGGTTCTAAAGGTCCTCCGCCTGCGCGCGCTCTTTGGCGCCCACGTGGAGGCCTTTAGACCGGTTGGTGACTCACCGGTTCTAAAGGGGGGGGGGCCTTTAGTCCCGGATACGTAGCACCGGTTTTGTATCCGAGTCCAAAGGCCCTTACAAACCGGTGCTACTGACCTGTTCTCCACCAGTGCGTTGCATCTCAACTTCATGCCTACTTGAACTCTGCCTAACTCGATGGATTTGATAAAGTATAGACGAAGGGAAACTAGCAAGTAGTAGTCAGAAATGGAAGGAATCACGGAACGTATGTCCCATTGCTCATGGCATAAGTGTTTAACAGGCACGTACATTGCATCGCCTTGAGACTCTTAGCTTAATGGGAATCTCCAGGACACTTTTTTTGGGCAAAACAACTCTGATTGGCTTGCCCACCTGCGTTTGACAGCAAGAGGATTGGTCTGTAGTTGGCAAGGCAAATGTTTTTGCTGACACCATTTCCGATGATTATGTTGTGTTCAGAAATATGCAGTTTTTAGCGCACAAGCCTATGATCAAACTGCACAATTAGTTGTCGCTAAGGGAGCCTATTCTTCCACTATATACAGTAGTATGATGTTTTAGAACTATATCCCCTCTCCCTCAGACTGGCTGTTTTGTTTGAATTCTACTTCCGTCCCTTATGGCATCTCCAGTCGCCCCCACCCCCCTGGAGCCCCCCAGGCGGCCTTTTTAGCGCCGGAAGCGGCGAATAGCGTCGTTTCCTCACCAGTCGGCCCCCAAAAGCCCATATAGCGTCATTTCGGCGCTATTTCGCGCCACGGCACCCAGGCCAAACCCAGCCCTCTGGGTTCGGCCTGGGGGGGCGAAACTGCGCGGCAGCACGCGCGGGCCAGCTCTGTCAGTGACGCGCCGAATAAACGCGGGAACATAAACCCCCGCGCATGACCTTCTTCTCGGCCCCCGCGCCGTCAAAGACTGCTGGAGTAATGGCGTGGCGGCCGCCCAGTGCATGTGCCCCAGTCAAAGGCTGCCGGCGTAATGGCGTGGCGGCCGGCCAGTGCATGCATGGCGGGGGCGGCAACGGTGACACGCGCGGCGCAGGGACTGGCCCGCCAGGCTATAAAAAGGGCGCTCGTCCCTCGCCGTTCTCCCATTCTCGCTTCCTCCTCCTCGTCATTCTCCCATTCTCGCCTCCTCCTCCTCGCCACCCTCGCCGTACCTAGCAACGATGCCTCGCCTCTGGGATGCGTGGCCCGACAGCGACGAAGAGAAACAGCAGCCGGCGCAGGAGGTGGCGTCCGAGCAGCCGCCGGGGCAGGGAGCGGTGGCGCCCGAGCAGCAGCCCGCCCAGGAAGAGCTGGCGCCCGAGCAGCCGACGCAGGCTGCCCGGCGCTGGAGGAGGGAGAGGAGGAGGCAGCCGGTGTGGCCGGAACAGCACGCTGCCTACCACTCCTTCGAGACCGCGCGGAACGAGGGAGCGTTCCACCAGGTCCTCGGCGGCCTCGAGCAGGCGGCGGCGGCGGAGGCTGCCGCCGTTCGGGCATCTCTGGAGACCCACCGACAGCTGGCCGAAAATGCTGCGTCGGCCGAGCAGCAGGCCATCATCGCGCAGTACGAGGCTGACCTGCGGCAGGTGGCGCTGCAGAGCGAGCGGCGCAACCGCCAGCCCTCCGAGCAGGCGCAGCTGCACCGGCTGCGGGTGCAAGGCCGGGCGGAGCGGCGCTGGCTCGCCGCGGCGAAGGATGACGGCGAAGCTGACCCCTCCAACCGGCTCGCCATGGTGGCGAAGGGTGACCGCGAGGATGACGACGCTGAAGACGACGACGCCTAGAATAGTCGCCGACGTAGACTTATTTTCGCACTGTTTAGTTTATTTCTCGATGTTTTAGTTTAAATTTGCGTCGAAATTGTTCGAACTTTGCCTGACATCAATAAAATGCGTCTAGTTTCAAATCGAGTTTTTTTGGGCCGAAACTTGGGCTCGGGGAGCGACTGGGAAGCCTGCCCCCCAGGTTCCAGATTAGCGCCGTTTGGCGCCGCGGCGGCCCCAAAACGGCGGCGTTTTGGGCCCTGGGGGGGGGGGGGCAACAGCTGGAGATGCCCTTAGTCGACCTCTCTCCTGCTATCTGCCTAGGCGGGAGCACCTACTGTGATATGCTAAATGGATTGAATGCCATCTCGCTGCAGTCGGAGGATGTGCACCAGAGTTCTCTCATAAATCATTTCCACCGTCGTCGGCCTACCCCTACGACGAAAGCAAGGCGGCCGTCGGCGTTTCGTGTCTTTCTCGTAGTGTGACTACCGGTACCCCTGTTCCTCTTATTTCGAAAATTGAAATTAGCGAGATATTAGCATCATTTCTAATTTGGCACTAAAACTCAGTAGCATTAGCGCCACGGCTCTCCAAAACATATACTCGCAGAGCCATAGGGCGGACAGTCGTATTATGGGATCTACAAATTTCAATGTGAAATAGCACGTCGGCTAAACATAAAAAACACTAGTTTTGGGAGATTCCTTATGTGCATCGTTCATACCTTAGATCTGAAATATTTTCATGTTTCCTTAGGTTAGATTACATGTTATTTCATTTTGAATTTTTACCGACAAAAAAGAAAAATTATTGACAACATCATGGCATTTCTTTGTATTTTTTGTAAGCATAAACTTTGAAATTTTATAAATTTTCCAAAAGGTCTACCATGAGCCTGGGAGCCATATTGCCCCAAAGATAAGAACAGAAAATCAGCAAACAAATAGGAGGAAGAGGAGGGCGGCGCCGACGCTTGGGGCAGGTTGTGGTGACGGAGTTCGGGGCTTGCGACGGCGCTCGGGGAGGCCGGAAGGCGCTGCAGCGCTCGGGGCAGCGGAAGAGGCTTGGGATCTCGGGGCGTCCGGGGCGATGTCCATAAGCGAGGATGTGTTTTCGATCTGAAATGAGGGATTGGGGACTTGACGGCGTAAATAATCTTAGATCGAGCCATACTAGCAGCGTGTACGCGTTAGGGCGCATTGCTACTAGACACTTTACCGAAAGCGTGTCCTAAGTCCTAACTAAAACACTCTACTGCCGTGTGCCTCGCCCACAAGGATTTACTAGAAGAGAAGTATAAGCTTTTTTGTAATATCACTACGGGACACACACGATACGCCAACGGCCCCCTTGCTGTCGGGGAATGCTGAAACCCCGTCGGCGTAGTGATAGGGCAAAGGGGGCCGTCGGCGTTTTGCCCTGTCGGCGTAGAAAAACCGTCGGCGTAAACAGGGCATATAGAAAATCCAAATTTTTTTAGAATTTTTTTCAAATTCTTTTTTTTTCATTTTTTTCTACAATTTTTTATTCGAATTGTTTAACCTGTTAATTGCACTATACACATATTTATATTTTCTCTAATCATTCTTAATTAGATCACCTAGATTCTACTAACACTTCCCGTTCGATCAACCATCCTCAGACTACACCCGTCTGAGCACCCTTAACTTCTTAGTTCCTTCCCTGTGAGCTGCCTAGAAACAACCGATGTTTTGCTAACAATAGTATCCAATTAATCATGTTAACCTTTATACCATTATGTCACACTCCTTTATTTGTGAATCCAAAAAAATATTTAAGTACAAAATAATAACTAATAATAATCTTGAATTCAAATAAATCTTGAATTCCAATAATAATTAATATTTTTTCCTTTTCCATTTAATATTGAATAATTTATATCTACAAATCTGTAAATCGAAATTTAAAAAATTATATGTCTAAATCAATTAGAAAAATGAGACAAATTCAAATATGACATCCATATAATATTTTCATCATGTATAGGACTTTACTAAGTGTGGTGTTTAGTTTATGGAGAAAACATACCAAACTTGGCCACCAAATAACCAAAGCATTTTGGAATAAGTCAAAATATGGCGAAGTGGAGCACAATGGTATTAAAAACAAAAATAGACCTAGATTTGTGCAGTTTGGTGGGTAGTATAGGGTCACCAACCAAGCAAATGAGCAATATTCTACGAAGATTCTTGGCTTTCAGGCCAAATAACGGGTGTTATGGCACAATAATGGCATAGTCTGTTAAAATGTGTCCATATTCTACACAAACTAGCATCTTGGAAGCATGGATAATATTTACGAAGAAAGTTTTCCTTTTCGTTGCACAAAAAAACCATTTTCCATTTTCCGGGCATGAAAAATGAGTTTTTTTGTAAAGTACCAACCACAAATATATTGCAGAACTTGAGAACTGTATTTTTTGAAAATACTAGACCATGTCATATGAATAAATAACCAAATTGTTTCCTCTGAAAAGGTTTCTATCCACCTGTTTTGAAAAACACAAGTTTCTGCCGATTCAGTTGGAAACGGGTCAAATTTAAACTATAGGTGCATCGTAGTTTGCTCATGATTTTTGGGAAAAAATATTTTTAGGTACACAACTACCGATTTCATCACAGATACACAAAGAGTTTCTCAATATTCAACCCCTAGCTACGAACGGTCATGCCCCCCGTCTTGACATTTTCCTGAAATCGACATAGAAAATTCTAGAAAATTCAAAAAAACTCAAAATGAGGCAAGACCTTCGCCTGGTGTCATTATATATATGTCCCAGTATCCAACAAAAATAATAAACTTGGAATACGACAGTTGGGTTTAAATGGTGTTCATAGAAATGAGCTATCTCCTCCGAATATTCAAGGGTTTCGGGCCAAATGATGAGTGTTATAGCCACATCCATGTCATAGTTTGTTGGTATGTGCCCAAATTCCACAAAAACATGCATCTTAGACGCACGGACAATGTTGACGGAGAAATGTTTCCTTTTCATTGAATAAACAAACAATTTTCCATTTTCCGAGTGCGAAAAATGGGTTTTTTTGTGAAGGACCACCCACAAGTATGTTGCAAAACTTAGGAGATGAATATTTTGAAAATACTAGACCATGTTATATGCATAAATAACCAAATTGTTTCCTCGGTCAAAATGTTTCTATCTTCCTCTTTTGAAAAACACAAGTTTCTGCCGATTCAGCTGTAAACGGGTCAAATTGGAACCACAAGTGCATTGTAGTTTGCTCATGATTTTTGGCAAAAGTCATTTTTAGGTAAAAAACTACCTATTTCATCATAGATATACCAAAATTTTCTTAATACTCAACCCCTAGCTACGAACGGTCCTACCCTAGAGCCCTTTTCGACGAAACTGTTGACCCTTTATTGTTAATTCCATTCTTAATCATGATATTTTTTAAATAAAGTAGCTTGAACAATATTCATGATGATGTAGATATGTTTCTCCTTTTTGAAACGAGTTAAATAATGTCGAAATCCGAATTCGTATGCAAAAGTTATGCTCAAAACAGTAAATAGCTCAAAAAAAAAAACATAGGCCGACGGCTTACCGTCGGCCTAGGCAAAAAAGAAAAAATGTATGGGCCAATGGCATTGCTGTCGGCGTAGGTCCTGATCTACACCGACGGCCACGACCTACGCCCGTCGGCGCATTTTTTCCCTTTGGCGTATTGTGGCTCTTCTGTAGTGTATTGTCGGGGCTTGTATTGATTCCATAAATCTTGTGAACACCGTCACACGCAACACTCATAACTCGACACACAATAATGTCAAGTAGCATAACAAAGTACGACAAGGCCATCTTTAATAGTTTGTTGGTTAACTTGTTGGTAAAATTGGACATGTCATCAACCAACAACACATCTTACAACCACTCCAATGGTGGTGTGTAGTTTGACCAATAGGAGGTGAGAGAATGTCTAAGACCTCTCTCTATTCTACCTCGGAGCTTGTGCAAGGGTTTTTGGTTAATCTACATATAACCTCACTCTCTCACCTCATTTATTTTATGTCACATCATCAAAAATCCTATGTGGCAAAATCTACCAACGTCTATCTTACAACTATTGGAGATGCCCTAAGATAAAGGTCTATAATATGACATGCTTTTACTGGGGTGTATAGAATATCAAATTAGTGCTCATCGATGGTCCCACCGGAATGAGTATATGTGTTAGGTTAATTAAGACTATAGATTTTCATTTTTTCTAGAAGATACGGTCTTAATTTAGTGTTGGTAGGTATAGCTTATTTTCCTCGTCTCTCTAGTTCCACATGTCATTGGCCAGTTGTCTTTAAAAAGAGGCAATCCGTTTTAATTATAATGCACTAACTTAAATCTCAACCTTATGCTTATATTGAAATGTATTCTGCCGCCAATCGAGAAGCGAAATAGAGCAATGTCGATTAGGATAGTTGGGTGTGTACAGCCATTTGAGAATGCTAGGCATCGAGGAAAGGATTCCATGTACCAATCAACGTCTCCATTGGCCATGTTAGGCCATTATCTGGCATGTAAGGTCTGGAGGATAAATGTCTTCTTTATTGTGGAGGAAGCATGCGCGCGACCTTTCTAGGTACTCTAGACCATGTAGGCAATGTTCCTGCACAGGTAGCCATAACAACAGACCACGTAGTATGAGGTGGAATATGATATGTCCTAAAGTTGTCTTTGTGGTCACGAGGTAGTAGAATGGGGAAATAAAAAACAAAACAGTTACTACCAATCCTGATCATCAATAACTTGGTCCTTAGTTTTGACATTGTACATTTGATTGAATGATTCTAAAAAGGCTACAACTCCTCTTTCTGCGCTGTACCAAGACCTTGTTTGTGTGTGACACTAGTGGCAGCATGAAAAAAATAGTGATGAACACTACTGCTAGAGAATGATAAATGTGGGTGCCGATGAGGAGCTTCAATTCGTAACAAGTCCCGGTTGCGAAGAGATACCTTATCCCATCGATGATAGGAATGGTTTCTCAGGTCTGCGTGGCACTGCTATTTCGGTAAAGATTATTTTCCATGCTTGCGGTACAAGAAAACTGCTTACGAGTGGCACAGTCATTTTGGCAGTAATAGTAATTGAGGTCCTGCGCATGTGGTATTTGCTGGCATGTTATTGTCCATGACAGTCGCATGGGTCGATGGAGACCTGCCACTAGCTAGTAGGGTTCTTGGTAGAATTAGTTTTCTTGTATTGTTGGCCGGAGCACAAGAACACCATCGATTGCGCCCTGCTGGTAGAATTTCACAGTCGCATATCTTATTATCTCTAGTTGGGTTTTACATTGTTAGATTTCTTCGAATTATCCATTGGAAATATACCCTAGAGAGAATCTTATGGTGATTGCATTTACTAAGTTCATTAATAATTGATACATTTTATCCTTCAACATCATCTATAATATACATCATAAAATACGTGATTTGGTTTTTTAACTATACCCTTTTGTTCGAATAATTATTAGTCACCAAGGATATGAAGAAACCTATGCTTGACGGTTGTATGACTCGGCTAATTACTCGGTGAAGGTAACATGCTCAATTCAGCATATGTATGTTCAGATGTAGCAAGTCGCTGGCTAGAAAATATTATTCGGAACTCAGAGCGCGAGACATGTTCCACTTGTAACATTAAACCACATAAGGTATCGTGTAAAGAAACTAAGACACGGGAACAACCTTATGGATAGAATGCAGACTTGTTTAGAACCAATGAATCCGGTTTTGATTTTTCTAATGGTATTTTTTAGTTTAAAAATTCTTGTTCTTTAATAAATACGAATAAATAAACATGGTATTTATAATTGCGCAAAATTTTAGTAGAAAATACGTTTTATTTGGGAATAAGAAATACAAATTTTGTGGCTCCATAAAGTACTAAAAAACCCTATTTTGTTCTCAGTTTTATCTTTTTATGTAGACTAAAATATAACATATTTTTAAACAAAATTTGTTGCGTACCTAGGAGTGTGTATACTTTTTCCCAGAATACTTTGGGACAGAAAAGAGCGATTTTTCTTTGGATTTTTAAAACAGGCTCACTGATGCTCAGGTGCCACAACGACTATTCACTGATGGATAAATCTATACTCTTATGAAAATAGCAGTCCAAAAGATCATCATTAAAGATAGTACTGTACATGAGATGTGCGGTACGTGATCCCGAGTTATTTCACCCATAGATAGTTATAAAGATATAAAATCGTATCTAATGAGGTATTATGGAGGAGACAGTACCAGGGTCTGCGGTGAGGGTCAGCCATGATAATGTTCCTTCTTTTTCTCGGGCAAGACCGGCAAGAGCACATCCATCCTAGCAGCAGCCATGTACCAAATATTTCCTGTCTAGCGCAGCCAGATGTGCTTGCTGCCGTCTTCTACCCTCTCCGTTCAACAATAGATGACTTGCATTTGTCTATATATGGATGTATCTATACACTAAAACATGTCTAGATACATCCATATATATATATAAGTGGAAGTCATCTATTGTTGAACGGAGGGAGTACGTCCTAGGAATACATGGAGAGAAAAGCAATGGAGGAGTGACCGTTACACTGGCCCGCTGCATCGCCGTCAATAGGAGACAACGGCGACAAAAAAAGCCCATTAGAGCGTGCGAGAGAAGAGGCGGAGCAGGATGCGCTGCTCTCGACAGCGGCGGCGGCTCCTCTAAATTCGATCGTAAATTGGAGATAGAAAACTGATACGTTTTTTTAACATGGATACGAACAATTTTTATTAGGCGACTTGTATTTTTCCTGGTCAGGGCTCTTTCCTGAAATAGGTGGACTCCTAGCAGGGCACGCATATTGAGCCTTTCACGCCCAACTATCTCGTGTCATGCATGTACATGCTGAAGACGTTCTTAATTTGTATGTGTTATGCTAGATTATTTAAGTGTTAAGTTTTAACATACCTTTTCGTTTAATCCTACCGATCAATTTTACATCTAACCATAGAAAATAATATAGATGATGTGGATCAACGTGGTTTCACTATTTGACATCCGTATATTGCTTTTAGTATATAACTAGCACAGTGGCCCTCGCAAATGCGAGGGTACCATATATATTTGGTTGAAAGTGTTCAAAAAATATAGAGATTGTTCAATTGACATCAAACTATCTACCATGATGTGACAATGAACAAAATTACTATATAACTATGGGAAATCTTTTGGTAAGCAAAATATCATGTATTTGAGTATTGAATTATGTGGGAAAATGATTATCATGCCATTTATTGAAATACCAATGGTAGTTATATTGGGTCTTCTTACATGTTTTATTATGTGAGGTTAGTTATCTTTGGAAAAAAATCTTGTATGAACATAAAAGGTCAATTCTCGTTAATATTTAGGTCACAATAAACAGTGAGAATTATATTGCTCTAATGTTTCATTCTCTTGTTTACTCACTCCATGGTAAAATGTGCAATGGCTAAAAGATAATATATTTTGTTGTAGGCTTAGTCCTTAAGATGTTTCTACATCAATATTCGAAGTTTGATAAATATGACTCTAAGTTTTTTATTCTCTTAATTAATCATGGTCTTTATCCAATGGTTTGATACACACGGTCACATGTATTTTATGTGTTTTGCAAAATGACTATGCGGCTTGGATTGCATAGTTCAAGAATCTTAATCATTCTTTAATTATACTGTCAAAGTGGAATTTCATGTGTCATCATGTTAATTTTTTACATGTGATAAGTACACATATAATAGTCCAAATATGTCTACCATAAAAATGAAGCAATATCAGCCAAAAAAAATCATAAGAATTAAGAATTCACTGCATGATTTTTCACTTCCTCGGATGAAAAATAGTATTGATGCATCCTGGGTATCATTAGCCCCAAAAAAATTTTAGGGTCACGATTTTTCCCATCTGTCGTCTTTGACTAATGTTGTATCTTCATGAATAAAGTTTTGACACTTTGTGTCTTATTAAGTCAGAATATTCGTTGAGCAGATGGACAATCTCGTCCTTCTAAGACTATGTGTTGCCTTAGCCATGTGTGTATTGTTACACCAGTAATTTTCTTAGTGTGAGGGACATTCCCATCAAAAGTGCGACTAATGTTGTGAATTCGTAATATTAAATATTAGACCCAATTCCGCATGTATCTTGTGCGACTGTTGGTCTGATGGGAGTCGAATGTACTCAATCGTAGAAATAATGTATGAAGTGCCTCTAATGTCGTGACTTTATTAGTTTTAAAATTCTAGAATTTCTCCGAGTGTTTTGTGAGTGTATTAGATAATGGAAGTCGACTATTCTTTTTATTTATTTGTACTCAATCACATAAATAGTGATATGCACCTTTTCCTATATCAAAAAACTTATTATATGCCTATTACTTTATACCCCTATGGGTATCCAGTTAATAGTCTACATTATATTATTCTAGGTAGAACAATAGGTATATATTAATGTTTACATATGGTTGTACTGATTACTATTTATTGTTTTCCTTTGTTCCACCGTGAGTTCCATGCATGCTGACCGTGCTAGCGAGTCCTAAAAATTGTAGATAAAAATATAAGCCTTTTTCTAGAAAAAAAATGCAAACATAAGCACGTACATGAAATTCTGAGAAAATCGAGTTTACCGTGGAAAAAACTGTAGCCATAGATATGCCACCTAATCAGTGTCATTATTCTCACTTGTAGGTTATACATACATTTACTATAAGCAAGTAGCATATCAACATGTGTTCACATAAATATCATCACTGCTTTAGAGAGGACATCCATGTAAGGTAATTTATTTTACTTGCCGGTTGGCCAAATATCTCATTCACTAATCACATTTAAGAAATTCCGAGTTGCTGATGATAAAAAAAATTATGTACATGTTAGGTACCAGTTCCCAGAAAAAGGGAACTGTTCCAGAAAATACGTCGTTCTATTGTGGATAATTTTCCAATAGAATATTCTCAACAATCCAAATAAATTTTATATATTGTGAAACTAAAAATAGGTTGTATATTTCCTGCAGTTGTCGACCTAAACTTCAAGTTCAAGTATTCATATAAATCAATTCAGGCAAAGCAAAGTTAATGAGATTATGATGCATAACTTAATCTTTCGAGGATAATGAGGATATTTACTGCCTAGTTTCTGGCTTTGGAATAATCGCTCATGCTTGCTCACGCTATGGGTTCCGGCAGGCAAGCGGGAGGGTACAGTATTGGTACTCGATCAACCTCTCTTGCTTGCTCACGCCATGGGTTCTGGCAGGCAAGCTGGATAATAGTATTCGTAATTCATCAATGAGTGTTCATCACTCATTTTTTTTGGATCGCCTGTTGGTGAAGTCAGTGGCCGGTGGCCGCGTCCATCGATCAACCGCTCTTGCTTGCAGATAGCACGATCTAGTTAGGGTAGAGGTAGCCTCGTACCAGACTGGGTTAGTAAACGGACCCCATATCTACCGAAGGTACATGTTTAAGGTATACGTGACCGTTAACTTCTCGTGTCAAACATGTTACGTGACTATTAACTTCTCATAAAATCTTAACCATATATTTTAGATCCAACTGGTTAAATTAATTTAGATGATGTGGATCAACCTGGTGTCTTTATTAGAACCCCGTATATTGCTTTTAGTATATAATAGATAGATGACAAAGGCATCTTTTTAAAGATGATAGGTTAGTTTGTCGCTGCTTCCAGCTGAAAGCATAAATTTTCTATTTTTGTTGTGATGAGGGAGGTCCATCGGTTGAAAAAAGAACCGAGGTCCATGACCACATAACATTTATATTTTCTCCCTGCACTTGGTTTTATCCCATGTAAGCATACCGTGTGCAAGATCATTATCCGTGCATACTATTAACTTTAAATTAGCATTATGGATAGTTGGACTGGTATGAAACTAAATCAGAACATAAATTGGTACTAAAGAATGATGTTGCGTTTGCAAAGTAGCCATATTTAGTCATGTATGCAAACCAAGATTTTTTAGAGTTTCTTTTACAAAGCTCGCCGCAACGCGGGGTATTATCTAGTATATAGAAAGGAGTGGAGCTCCACTACTGCCTGTCTTGTAGACCACCCCATGTGCTATTGTTCTCATGTTTTTTCGTAGAGTAGGTTTTTTTTAGAAATGGGGTAAACCCCGGCCTCTGCATCGAGTGATGCACACAACCTTTATAAATTATTAAGAATCAAAGTATAAATTTACAAGTCCATCGAGATAACGATGATAAAAACCTTACAATACTGTAACTCTCCCTCAAAACGAACAACAGTAATAAAACTACAAAAGCCTATTAAAATGCCGCCACGTATCTCGGGAGAAAAAAATCTTATGCCACCGTAAGGAGACATCTGCAGCCATCCACCATAAGCTTCCTCTGATCCGATGGAAGTAAGAAAGCCCATAACTGGATCCAATGTGCTGCCTTGAAGATAACCTGTAATACATGAAAATATCTCTCTTGTTAAAAACAACATCGTTCCTACAAGTCCAAATGGACCAACAAATAGCCGATACTCCAATTCGAATCCTATCTTTAGTCTTCTTATCAATCCCGTTTAACCAATTCCCAAACATTTTTGTAACATTGGAGGGGGGAGGATTATTATAAGAACAAAAAACCACACGCCACACAAGTTTAGCAAAAGAACAAGAAATAAAAAGGTGCTCCACAGTTTCCTCATTCCATAAAAAGAACAATGTGTGTCACCTTTCCATCCTTTTCTAGCTAAATTATCTCTAGTTAGCAGAATCTTCTTATCTAAGAACCACATGAAAATTTTAATCTTCTCTTTAGTTTCCATAAATAAGTTTTGAGAAAGACTCAATGACCATTCATCATATCCTCATACATGGATTTAACCGAGAACATCCCATTCTGTGTCAAATTCCAATGAAACTTACCCTCATAGGGAATTAAAGCAACATTCATCAATCGCAAACAAAGGTGAGACCACATTTCCCACGTATTGCCTATTAAATTCCTATGAAAAGAAATATTAATAGGTGGAGCATTGTGAAATACATAATATACAGAAACATTTTTATATTGCACAATGTTATATAAGAGAGGGTATCGATCTGAGAGAGTAGTTGGACCTAACCAAATATCTTCCAAAAATCTAGTTCCCTCCACATTACCAATTTGAAAAGAACCTCTACTAAAGAAATCCTCCTTTACTTTCATTAAACCTTTCCAAAAGGGAGAATCATTAGGTTGTGCTTCAACATGAGCTCAAGATTTACTATAAAGGTATTTGTTTTGAAGTAGTTCCTGCCAAACACCATCCGCATTAAGAATCTTAAATAACAATTTACTAAGTAAACATTTATTTTTCAGCTCTAGCAGTTCCACCCCTAATCCCCCTGATCTTAGGTCTATAGATAATATTCCATCTTGTTAATCTATATTTTCGCTTGTTCTCATCACTCTGCCAAAAGAACCGAGATCTATAAAAATCTAGTCTCTTACGAACTCCAATTGGGATTTCCAAAAAAGATAGCATAAACATGGGTAAACTAGTTAACACCGAATTAACCAACACTAAGCGGTCCCCATAAGATAATAATTTACCTTTCCAACACCCAAGTTTGTCCTCAAAACGGCTCTCTACTGGGTGCCACTTTGAATTTTTCAGTTTTCTGTGATGGATAGGGATTCCCAAATAATTAAAGGGTAAAGAGCCAGACTCACAACCAAAAAAATTTCCTGTACTGATCCTCTACCTCCTTAGCCTTTCCAAAACAAAATTTTTTGCTTTTATGAAAGTTAATCTTGAGACCCGACAATTGCTCAAAGATACAAAAAATTAACTTAAGGTTTAGAGCCATATCTAGATCGTGCTCTAAAAATAAGATGGTATCATCGGCATACTGGAGGATAGACAAACCTCCATCTATTAGGTCAGGAATTAGACCTCCAATTTGTGCATTATTCTTAGCCCTAGCAATAAGAATAGCTAACATATCTGCAACAATATTAAAAAAGATGGGAGATAGAGGATCTCCCTGCCTAAGTCCTTTTTTCGTCTGAAAATAATGACCAATATCATCATTGACCCGAATACCAACACTTCCTCCCTGAACAAACTGCATAATCATGTTGCACCACTCCTGCGCAAACCCTTTCATACGCAAAGCTTGTTGGACAAAGGGCCATTTGACCTTATCATATGCCTTCTCAAAATCAATTTTAAAAATAACACCATCCAATTTCTTCCTATTAAGCTCATGGATAGTTTCATGAATGATAACAACTCCTTCTAGGATGTTTCTCCTAGGCATGAAAGCTGACTGAGAAGGTCTAACAACCTTATTCAGAATTTGAGTAATACGATTAGTACCCACCTTTATGAAAATCTTAAAACTAACATTGAGTAGGCATATAGGTCTATATTGCTGGATCTGAACAACATTCTCTTTCTTGGGAAGCAAAGTAATCACACCAAAGTTCAGTTTAAACAACTGAAGATTACCTTTCTTAAACTAGGCAAACATGGCCATCAGATCAGATTTAATAATTTCCCAGAAAGTCTTATAAAACTCTGTCGGGAACCCATCTGCTCCAGGAGCCTTATTCAATTCCATTTGCGATATTGCTTCAAACCCTTCTTCCACTAAGAAATCTGAAGTGAGAATACGTGTACATGCTTTATTAATTAACCTAATTGTATTTGGACCTAAAGCACCAATTTTAGACATTATAATTTGGATCCATAATGTGATCAACAGAGAAAAGAATTGGCTTATGTGGACATGGCTTTATTTTCATTTGTTAAATTGTAAACTATAATTTCTGGGATGTCTCATTAAAAAATGAATGATGTTTGGGATGGTATGTCTCTTATAAGAGACATTTGATCTGTCACATATGAATGTTGTATCCCTTGCAAAGTTGGAGTACACGTATGTTTTTAACGGTCACATTACACTAGGGAAAACGGGGCATTAGCCCCGGTTGGTAAGGGCCTAATGCCCCGGCTGCCCAACCAGGTTCCTCAAACCCGGGCTAAAGGCCCCCCTTATGCCCCGGTTGGGTTACCAACCGGGATAAAAGGCGTGCCCCACGTGGGCTCTGCGTAGAGTGCAGGCACCCACCTTTTACCCCAGTTGGTAACACCAACCGGGGCAAAAGGTATCCTGCCACGACAGAGTTTTTGGGTGTTTCTCTGTCGCGGCAGAGCTTTGGCATGTTTCTTTTTGGGCTGTTTTCTGTGCTGGTTTTTTTCGGTGAGGCTGTTAATAACATATTTTTTGCACATCGATAGTAATCATCATAAAAATCATTGAATGCATTGATATCATCAAAATATAATTACACTGATCTCAATTAGATCATTACATCCGAATAAAGTTATACACATTGAGATCATTACATGCAGATCATTGTTTATACTTAACAATGCAATCTTCCATTTTCAGATACCACCTCCTTTAGCAGAAAACCCGCCCATTCCTTTTGAACTTCTTGTAAGGAGTCTGCCGGTAGGAGCTTCCTCTGGAGATCGAAGAGCCTTATATTTACTCTTCTCCCTAACCGCTCATTCACGATTATCCTTATGTTCTCTATGACATAGAAGCCACATAAATTTGTTCCCTGTGGCTGCTGAGAGCACTTTACGAGAAATATAATTGAGTCAAATAATGATCAAGCAATTAAAGAGACATGCGTGAATGTAGCAAGTACTACTTACGATGAGTTTGTCAAATCTCATATTCAACTCTGCTAAACCGGGTTGTTTTTTCTTAAACCGGTTCGAAGCCCTGTCCAGAAAAAAACTTATGGGTCATCGTACGATAATGATTGAACAAAAGGGGCTGGTACTCCTCTTTCTCTTTATCCATAGAGTCCATGAGATCAACTATTCCGCTGTCAACGTGAATGTCAAAAATAAACCAGTGAAATATGCACAAGCGATTAACTCATCAATTACACTTAATTAACACCGACTTAGCGAAATGGACATGTGAAGGAATATGCATAAGAAAATAAACACTCATTTATGTCTGTAAGGAAATAGTATTTCACTACAGTGAGATTGATTACTCAAAAACATAACTAGGTTACCCTCTGTATCTTTAGCGTGTAACTTTAAAACGATATCATTGACAACATATGGGTCAATGAACCCAACGCTAGCGTTTCCATTACATTCCAGAATCTTCATCCTGCATAATATATATCGTGCAGTGAGGATATAATATATATAAGAAGCAATAATGATCGAACTAGCCGAGGGAGATACTTACAGACAATAGGTGCTGATGATAGATTTGTCGAGGGCGTCTAGATTATATAAGAAAAAAAGATATTCAAAATCAATATACATCGAGTCATCGCGGAAGTAATCCTGTTGTCTAATTTTCACCGTGACTTGGTCTAGCCCATCTCGTGCGCTTTGGATATACCACGTATGCAGTTGGCGCTTCAATGTTGTCATAGAGCCCAGCTGATCAGGTTTGACGAGAGACTTCCCCCACTTATATTGCCATGCCAATTCAGCATTTTCAAAGTCGTCGGAATGGCCTAGGAGTTGCTCAATTATTATACCAGCGTCTCTGGCAAACATCTCAGCTCCTTCCATATGAACTTGATCCTGTGCAGTGTCTGACACCTTGAGCAAGGGGACCGATTGTTTTGACTGGTTCCCGAGCTGGGGAATTGTTCTCCCCGCCTTCTTGGCTATGGAAAAACTCATCGTTACTCCGCGATCATAGTCTGTTGGAAGATTCATCTTAAGTTGGGACAACATCTCCAGCATATTCTTGAAGTGCTTCTTTATAGCCGGATCTATTGGTTCCTTTGGCGGCTCCGGGGTTCTCTCTCCCCACGAAGCCATCTGACCTTTCGTGTCCGCAGTCACCCATTCGTCTATCTCCTGGTCAGTATTATGGTAAGGCAACACTTCTGGCAGCTTCTTGGCTTTCTTCTTCCGCGGAGGTTTCTTCTTCGGGGAAGACTTTGAGGCAGCAGCCTTCCTCTTAGTGGACTTAGTGGGCGGCGGAGTCGGCTCAGGCATCGGAGATCAAGCCGGACTCGGGATGCTGACGTCCATGGTGTCGACGTGTGCTGGCGATGATCGAGCTGGGCTGTGTCTCAGAGAAGTAGGTGGCGGTGATGCCGGCGGTGGACTGCGTCTCGGAGAAGGTGGTGGTGGTGGCGGCGGTGAACTGCGTCTCGGAGAAGTAGCTGCTTGTGTTGGCGGTGGACTGCGTCTAGGAGAAGGTGGTGGTGGTGGCGGCGGTGGAATGCGTGGGGGAAACACTATGCCACTCTTTTTCCATTGAATGATGGAATTGACGGCCTCTCCAAGTATCTCTACCCCGTCACCTCCGGGAATGTCAAGCCGCAATATCCTCCAATCCGGCTGAACATCATCGACGCTGATACGAGCATAGCCAGGTGTAACCGGACGGCCATGCGAGGTCGCTCCCTCTACACAAGGTAAAGCGTAGCCGTTCGCCACCTTGATGGATATGTTTGAGACCGACACGTATAACGCACAACTTGTCTTCTCCTTGATTGCATCCACGGCCTCCGTCTGTAGAGGGGCATCAACAAGCAGAACTGCAGCTGAAGCTGGTACCTCCATTGAAGCCACGCTACTCCGTCGTTGAGATGGTGTTGTTTCCTCGAATGTACTAGTGTCTTCCGTCTGGGAGGGCCGACTAGTAAGCTCATCAAGCCGTAGTTGCTGCTTCATCACTTCGGCTTCCAAGGCACCAACCCGTTCTACGACCGCTGCATCATTCTTCATCTGTCCTCTCTCTTGGCTTCTATATGGAAAGAGACAATCTTCCGGCCTGAAGCCAAAGCACCACAGATATCGTCCTTTGCCTCGTGTCCAGCCTCCATGTTCTGCATTCCCGAGGGCATTTGTAAGCTCGTCATTCTCTCGATCTGGCTTGAACTCTCCCTCTCTAACTTCCTTGAACACTTCCTCAAGTGCCGCAAAGGGGACCTTTATTTTTTCGGTCATAATAAGGTGCCCTTGTTCGTCAAACGTCGCCCCATGCCCAAGCAACCAATTGCTTGACCTCCGGGGAAAATTTTGAGTACCTGGAATTATCCCCTTCTCTTGCAGCTCTGCCTCGAATGCGTCAAACTTAGGCACTGAAACTCTGTAGCCACCTGAACCCATCTTATGGTGATATTTCTTCCTCTTGGCATTTGCCGCATTCTTGGCTGACCTCAGCTTCCCCTTTTCTGATTGCTTGTACGCCAGAAATGATGTCTTGGCGGGCCAAGAAGGTTGGCCGGTTCCATAGACTTCGTCGATTACCAGATTCTCTTTCCAGCTCATCTCTTGGGCCGGGCCTCGTTTCGACCTCTTGCTAGACGATGTCTATGCAGCCTTCGCTAAGGCTTGTTCATTGTTTGTTTTCTCCGGTTCCGCGTGATCTGTTCCTTGAAATTGCTTGTCTTCCTCCATTCCCTGACCTGATTCATTCAGGTACTGTGAGACATCGTCTTGATCACCTCCCCCGTCGTCATTGGGTCCACCGTGTAGTGTACCTTCTTCTATGATCGTGAACACCTGTTCTTCACCCTCTCTGCCGTCCATAGCTCAACTAATACAAATGGAAGATAAAATACTTTAGTAAGTTATAAATTCTCTTGAAAAAATAATATTCCAGTAAACAATCATCACAAAAGTAAACTTTAGTAAGGAGTATGACTAGCAGATCAGATCGAGTCTTGACGAGTAAAGTTGCGACTCGAACGGGACATAACAGATGTAACATCCCAGATTATCCATATCAAGTGTGAAAACATTGCAGATCTCTCCATCTTCTTCTTGATTGGTGGGATTCAGACGCCATCCAATGAAGAAGAAGAGGAAGAGATTTGTAACCTTTTCACACATGACATGGATAATCTGGAATTAATGCTGTCATGCACCATTCGAGTCGCAAGTTTACTAGGAAAGAGTGCATCTGATATATATATAGCTAATTTCCCTAAAAAAAAATACTCCCTCCGTATCGAAATATAAGATGTTTTAGCTAGCATCTCCTAGACAACATGTACCTAGACATGTTTTAGTGTAAGATGCAAATAAATCTACACACTAAAACATGTCTAGATACATTATATCTACAAAATGCTAAAACATCTTATATTTTGATACGGAGGGAGTACTACCTAAAAATTCTATATCATATCTTTATTTGAACAAGTCATGAGTATACTAAAATTCCTAATTACTAAAATTCGTAATTACTAAAATTCCTAAAAATTCCTAAGTATACTAAAATTCCTAAGTACTAAAATTCCTAAGTACTCAAATTCCTAAGTATACTAAAATTCCTATGTACTAAAATTCCTAAAAATTCCTAAGTATACTAAAATTCATAAGTACTAAAATTCCTAAAAATTCCAAAGTATACTAAAATTCCTAAGTACTAAAATTCCTAAGTACTAAAATTCCTATGTATACTAAAATTCCTAAGTACTAAAATTCCTAAGTATATTAAAATTCCTAAGTACTAAAATTCCTAAAAATTCCGAATTAAGTATACTAAAATTCCTAATAACTAAAATTCCTATGTACTAAAATCCGTAAGTATTACGGCGGTGCACTACGGCGAGCGTACCTCGAGGGCTTGGAGGCGAGTCGAACGGCGACGAGGATGCCGGCGGCGAGCTATAAGGCGCGGGTGCGGGCTCGGGGCCGGGCGCGGGCTCAGGGACGAGGGGAATGGCAGGGTGGCGCGGGCTCGGTGGAGCTCTCTCTGGCGCGCGGAAATCCGGAGAGGTAATCGGCGTTAGGACTTAGCGAAATCGGCGTCGGAGAGGTAATCGGCGTTAGGACTTAGCGAAATCTACGTCTTCTCAGGGTTTGCCCCAGGTGGTTGCTCCGCCCGGTGTTATATACTTGGAGGGTTTTGCCCTGGTTGGTAACACCAACCGGGGCAAAATGGGGGTCTTTTGCCCCGGTTCGTATTACCAACCAGGGAAAAGGGGGGGGGGGGGGGGTGGGCTCTCGCTTGGCCACCCACCTCCCCCTTTTGCCCCGGTTGGTAATACGAACCGGGGCAAAAGCCCCGAAATTTCATTTTTTTGGCTTCCTGCCGCCATTTTTTCCCGCTGCCCCGTTTAAATACATTTTCAAAATGTTTTTTCAAATACATTTCAAATGATTTCGAATTAGGAGAAAGTTTCAATATGAAATGTGTTTAAAATTGGACAAAAGATTTCAAACACATTTTATGTATAAAAAATTAATTATTCCAACTATTTAAACTAGTAACAATTTTTGAAATTTCAAACATTTTTTAAAACCTAGTTTACGAATGGTTTTTTAATTTGAAGAAACTTTCAATATGAAAAGTGTTTAAAATTGCGTAAAGATTCCAAATACAAAATCTGTTTTCAAAAATAATTATCAAAAGTGAGGCGCGAGAGTCCTGCCGCGTTGCGCGGGAGTTGTGACGCGTGGCCACGAGCGTGCGGTATAAACTGCCGCGCCTCGAGCGTCTTCTCCTCTCCACGCACCGTCGCGCCGCCACCATGCCTCCGAGGAGAAACAACATAACCAGCTTCCGCGGCGTCCGAGCACGACAGAACGGAATGTTTACCGCGCATATCCGCTGCGGGGACGACCGCATCCCCCTCGGCTACTTTGCGACGGCGGCAGAGGTCGCCCGCGCCTGGGACGCGGCGGCCTGGCGCCTTAACCGCCCGCGGTCGCTGATGAACTTCAACGACTGCCACACCCTCTGGGAAGCGGAGGCCAGGGCGCCGACGCCGCAGATCGTCACTGCCGCCGACCACCGCCACCTCAGGCACCGCGTGTTTCAGGGCCTAGTCGATGCCAGGGACGACCGCGTGGTCCGCGAGTATTACCGAAACAATCCGGGGGAGGAGAGCGCCGGCGAGGAGCTTTGGCAGACCCGCGCGGCTGAGCGGGCGGAGCGGCGCCTCGAACTCCACCTCGCGTTAGATGCCGCTCGGGAGGTGAGGACGAAGGCGCTGCAAGAGCTCCGTCGGGCCGACCACGCCGGTGAAGGCTGGGCCTAGGACGATCCGAGGTGGGGGCCTATCTCGGACATACCATCATGCACCTCCGATGACGAGGAGGAGGTCACCGACGAGTTCGCCGACAATGACGACCAGGAGGAGGTCACGGACGAGTTCCCCGACGACGACGAGGAGTAGTGTTCGTCTGTTTACTGTTGTTAATAAAAGAATTTGTTGTATTCCGAGAAACTGCGGCGCGCTAGCGCATCTGTTTTCTAGTTTCCGTGTGATTCTTCCTGATTGGTGGGATTCATACGCCAGAAAGAAACACACCCCTCATCCAACGACTCACGTTAGGGAGGGGGGGACATTTCGATAGATAAACAAGGCATAGTACACATAATGGCAAGATTGGATCTAAACCTAAACGGAGAGCATAGATCTAAACCTAAACGGAGAGCATAGACCTAAACATAAAGGAGTACATAATGGCAAAGTGCATCGATCTACTAGTCATACTCCTGCCTAGGCCTATAATACTCCGACTCGTAGTCGTCGTAGTCGCCGTCGTCGTCGTCACTATCGTCGCACGGTGCTCTGGACTCCCTTGGAGGATCACGACCCCAGGACTGCGCGTGAGGGTAGCGCAGGCGGGGGTTATCGCCGGTCCTGATGTAGTTCATTACGCTCTGAAGAGTCCGTCCGCCGCCCCACCACAGCTGATGACCGGCCTCGTTGAAGTTCGAGGGAGGCGGGCCGTTCTCCTCGTACCTGGCGAGCGCACTCTCGCGCTGATTAATGAAGAAGGCGTCCCAAGTAGGGCGGTAGTCGGGATTCCAACTGGGATTCTTCCGCTGCTCCGGCGTGAGCTCGTGGTAGTAGTGGTTCGTGATGGCCGTCCGACGCACCACACCTTGAGGAACAGGAGGGACCGGCACTCCTCCGGCGCTCAGCATCCAGCCGGCGGGGACGCTGTGGCCGGGCGGGCAGGGGTAGTTCGAGGCGGAAAGTGCCTCCGCCTGCAGGAAGGTTAGAGTGGGTATGGTAGAAGCCATGGGAGAGTGGGGAGTTTATATGTGTTTTATGCCAATGGTGGGAATGCATGCATACATATATATATGAGAAGAAACAGACCCCTTTAGTCCTGACTCGTTTTACCAACCGGGGCTAAAGGGTTACGGTTTCGTTGGGACCAATCACAAAGAATCACACGGATCATGTGCTTCTTTAATGCGCTTGTGAGTCGTTGGATCAGAGGTGTGTTTCTTTCGAGCGGTTGTGAGCCGTTGGATCAGGGGTGTTTCTTAACCGTTGGATCAAAACCCTAGCACAACACTTTGGGAGCCAGAGGACCCTATATATAGCCCAACTTCATACGTACACCAGTCAGTTCATCGACCAAATACAAATCATCCAGATTCGCCAGCATACGTTCTACCATGCATTTGGTATGCATATATGCACTCAGTAGCCATGGCAGGGCTGTATGATGGCTATACCGATTGTTTTGTTCTACATCACCTCTTTAAGGTTTGATACATCATTCAGTTCATCGAACAAATAGAAATCATCCGGATTCGCCATCATACATCCCGCCGTGCATTTGGTATGCATATATGCACTCAGAAGCCACGTCAGGGCTGTATGATGGCGATACCGATTGTTTTGCTCTACATCCCCCCTTTACGGTTTGATACATCATTCATTTCATCGATCAAATACAAATCATCCGGATTCGCCATCATACGTCATGTCGTGCATTTGGTATGCATATATGCACTCAGTAACCACGGCAGGGTTGTATGATGGCGATACCGATTATTTTGTTCTACATCCCCCTTTAAGGTTTGATAAATCATTCAGTTCATCGACCAAAATACAAATCATCCGGATTCGCCATCATGCGCCCGACCGTTCTTTTGATATGCATATATGCACTCAATAGCCACGGTCAGGCTGTATGATGGCGATACCGATTGTTTTGTTCTACATCCCCCCTTGATCGAAGGTTCATCGACCGAATACAAATCAGCCGGATACCAAAAATAAGTGAGCACACCATACCAAAAAGGTGAGTGGCATGAGGAGTGGAGAACGATGGCGTGTAGTGTTTATAAAAAAAGAAAAAAAAATTAGATTTGAAGAAACAAAGAATTTTATTAAACGGCAATATAGAAATAAAAACCACATTTCATCTAGGTGGGGCTCATTTGACCCGGTTGGAGCCACCAACCGGGGCAAAAGACCCCCCAACAACGCGCCCTCCATCGCCCTGCTTGTCAAGGGCCTTTAGCCCCGGTTGGAGCCACCAACCGGAGCAAATTAATAACCCCAACACCACGCGCCCTGCTCGCCCCGGCCCCACCTCTGCAGCCTTTTGCACCGGGTGGTGGCCGATCCGGGGCGAAAGGGGTGCTCGCCAATGGGTAAAAGCCCTGTTTTCCACTAGTGTTAGATGGCTTAAAATTATACATGGAACTAACTAAAGGAATATTAAGTACTATTTTCCACATAGGAATTTCTAGATGTGTACTATAATTATTAAATCTCTGCAATTCAGCGTTTTAAGAACATGTATTAATATGACCATCAGACATTCGTTGTGCCGCCCTAAATACATGTCTCCTTTTGTTGGATGTAGTATTGTCTTTCTTATCCGCCTACATATCATAGCTTCTTTTATCATGACAGTGCTCAGTAGCGGCACCGCTGCAACATCATGAAAGAGGTTGCACTCTTGGGTGTCAGTGTATATAGAAATTAGCAACTAGACGTGTGTATTTGTTTGGGATTGGGAGGCATTCAGAACCACATCATATTGTTAGGGGTAGCATCGTTCTTGCTCCACCGTTTGCTGCGTGTCTGTTAGTAAATGAAGACTGGAGATCTTAATCACCGATGAAGCTGCAGCGTTTGCGATTGCACACAAATGGAGCACGAAATCTAAGCTCAAAAGTCTCTAAAGTCACGTAGAGACGTTATTGACTAAACGCATTTCATTTTCGTCTGTACCTAATAATGGGACACCGTATAGGGTCGTTTCATGGGACGCCATCCAAGTCGTCTCAAAATACACGCCGAGGGCTAGATTTACACTACACCAGCACGACCATCAGATGTACATCTGATTACTTCTCACTCCTTAGTTTTTAAACAGTTCTCCCTCTTCCCTCAAGATAGAAAAAAAAGCATAAAGACCTTGAGCCGCCGTCACACATTGCATCAATCAGAACCTGGCGCTCAACGGCCGACGGAGTGGAGCGCGCACACGGCATGCGTGCCCTTCTCACGTGCTCTTGCATCCAATCTCCCGTGTGATCTCCTAGTCTCCGGCTCCTTCGATTCCTCCATGGTGCTACTCCACGCCTTGTTGCTCGTGGCGGATTTCCATGGAGGGAAACCGGCAGCCTGCAGATGTTCCATGACGGCTTGTTCCTCGGAGAGGCGAAGACTCTCCAGATCAGGCCTTCCCCGGACGGGACCCTGTCATTCCCCAGCAAAGATATCTGAATAACATAGCACGTAAGCGAGCGCGCCCGCCCCTCCCATGCTCGATATAGTTTTTCCCTTCTCCGTGCGATGCTAACTCTAGGCCAAGTCTGCGTCCCCACCCAGGTAATGTTTCTCATTATCTGTTACATACAAATTACTTGTTACGTGAATGATTAAAATGACATCTAATTTAAATTCCGTTGTCCCTTCGCAATTTTGGATACCAGAAGCTTTTTTCAGCTGGATTCGGGGTATGATCAAGGGGCGGTTGACATCATTTTGTATGTTCTGTCGGAACAACCAACATATTGTATTTTACACTGATGCAGAGAACCTAGTAACTCATTCATTTTGTCGTTTTTGCATGAACTAGCATGATGGCCCTCGCAAATGCGAGGGCATCGTCTTTAGGTGTCTAATAAATAATTTCAGAGTTTCACAAATATTTACAATATGAAAGTTATATGGTTATTACCCCAACATTTGAGTGATTGTACTTGATATGCCATTCTATGGTTGGATACAACAACAAAGTGCACCCATGTGGTTGTATTAGGAAACATTGCTCTCGAGGACGATTGTGTTGTTTGGATATTGTCAAAAGACGTGTCTATGTTGAAGATCATTGATTTTTGTTGGTGCTCTCAATTAATGGATAGTGGGTTGTCATTATTTTCCTTTTTAAATAAATTGTTGGGTGTATCCTTTAATCTCCTTTTTTAATCTTATGTTTAGTACATATAGTTTGTCACGAATATTTATCGGGTGAACATATTCTCTGATAAGTTATTTGACATTCAAACACACTATATTATACGAAGAACAACAAAATAATGAGAATTGATTGTTTTTCCTCATCCATATACTTTCCCCTCTCATTTACTATTGCCATATGGAGTATACATGTTGTTTTCACCTTGCATTTTGAATACACATAATTTTAGAGAGACACGGCGTCGAAGATGAAAATTTCAACAACTTTTTATTTTACTTGGGAGCCATACACATGGTACACTGAATAACAAATTTCTCTTCAACCCGAGTAACATAGTACAAAAAACTCCTACTCTTTTATTTTGAGAACCCCTTAGCGTTAGCCACAACAGGGTTGATCTTTTAGGACCTGACATAGCCACATATTGACATTAATGATAGTTAATCATGAACACCAAACTGGAAGTGTGTTATAGTAGTGTAAAGTCTAGAGCATGTCAATTTTACTGGGCCACTCAATGCTAAAAACGAATGCCTTGGTTTAGTCGTGCTTGGAATTCATTTCCATCTGTGTAACCTTGCATGCACTTAAACTACATTGTCATTTTTTAGTTTTGGACAATGTTTCTCCAGAACTAATCTATGATGTTCTAGAATGAGGGCAATGCCAACTAACTTTTTTTAGGTACTATGATATTTAGGAGAATTATGACCCTCTTTTGTGATGATTTAATTACAATGATATTTTAAAGCTTACATAGGAAAACAACACACCATCATTTTTTTGGAAAACCATGAGCTGATAACTTTCACCTCCGTGCGCGCCTTTTGCTAATTTTTTATTCATACTTTTAAGATCTACGTGGTGATTTTGACTTATTCTAGAATAAAATGACCGACTCTTATCCTCATAGTTTGGACCAACGAATTATCCACCTTTGTGCGCATAGCACTGCCTGCCTTAATTTTTTTACCTGTTTGAAGGAGTATATGCATGCAGTAAATTTAGAATGTAGTACTCCCTCCCATCCATTGTTTCTAAGTATGCTGAAGGATATCTTTTAAACCAATAATATTTTTAAGGAAAACTATGTTATAGAACAAACAATTCTGAGAAAATATTTTGTTTTATTATGGATAATTTTCCAATATAATGTTGTCAATAACCTGAATAAATGTTCTATATTGTTTGGTGGAGATATGTATTATCACCTTTAAAAAGAGGTCGGATGTGTTGTACAAGTTTCCGACCAAAATTAAAAGTTTGTGCATCCCAATAAATACAGTTTAGAAAAATCACATGTAATTTGATCATGATTCAAAGATTAATCCTGCAAGTATAGTGAACATACCTTATTCCTAGATTCTTGCTTTGGTTCAGAGCCTGGACCAGCGAGTGAGAAACATCGGCACATGGCCTCTTCAGTATAAACCCTTGTGAGATAATACCTGTACGATACATGATGGATTACTATATGCTCAAAAGTTGCAAGTAAGATTCAGTGGTTGGAGAAGAACAATATTGTATCGCCCTTTCACTTCGACCAATCCAGAGACGGGTGAATACTTTCTTATTCTAGCCGGCGCCATCGATTACCAGTCTCAATCAGTGATCAACCGGTGCCCATGACTGATCTTTTTACCGGTCCCCTGCTGGTGAAATCAGCGGCCGGCGGCCACATAGAATAAGCGGACGCGGCAGGTCAACATTGGTTCTTAGGACTTGAGCGTCAGAAAGGGCCTGCGTCGGAATACTTGATCCAAGTTTGTTAATAGGTGAGAAGAATATCGATTCGATCGGCGGTTTTCTGTTGCAGGGATCACGTTCCAGCGAAGGTACGTGGTTGTTTTTTTTAAACAGAGGCAGCTATTTAGGTATGCACGTGACATGCTTATGGACATCAATAGTGTAAAGCATGTTACGTGAATATTAACTTTTCATAATATCTCAGCCATCTAATTTTCGATCTAACTACTAAGATTAATTTAGATGATGTGGATCAACGTGAAGGCTCCGTTAAACCTCTGTATATTGTTTTTAGTATATAATAGATTGCAACATGCATAATTCGTACTTGCCTCGTTCTCATTACGGTGTCCATTTATGTTACTCTATCTAATATTTGTTACTGAAACGTTAGGTTTTGTGGTTTGTATATGTTTACAATCAGGTGCACATGGTAATGGCCATGACTAAAGGCATTTATGGATCAAATTACAATGAATCAATAGATTTTTGAATTACTTATTTTTCGATGCAAAATATTTTAAGAGCCATTCTTGAGAATGGATTCTTGGCATATTCCCTGAAACATGAAACTAGTTCGGCATTTGGATAATCTTTTGTGCTGAAATATTCCCCGGATGCTCATATCACGACTATTTTTTGCTTGCAGATTTTCTTTTTGAGAAACACAGTACAAATGCAAGCGCTCCTATACACGCGCATACACTCACCCCTGTGAACGCACACACGCACACGCTAACGCTATGAGCACCTCGGAGAGTCTACCGAGCCGGCGGGTCTTAATATTGGTGAAGTCACCACAGGCGCCTCGCTGTTGACGGGAACGTCGCGTCCCACTGAAAGAATATTCCGCCTAAATGCAACACACCGGTGTCAAACCTTTGGTTTGAACTCTGCTGGGCTGAGGGTACAACCATCCTCTTAACCATCCAACCACAGGTTCGTTTGCTTGCTGGTAGAGTTCTTGGAGCAGAATCAACTGTATTGGCCGTACGTCATCATGTATCAAGTATGATAGGTGAAATTCACTTCTTCATGGTCAGTGGCTTCCTTGCTTTCATTACACTTGAAGTTTGTCTCATGCTGGAATTCACGTTGAATTGGTGTGATGCATTGTTTAAAGGAGCTTATGTGAGTTAAGTTAAGTCAGTTTTCATAGCTTTGTAGGGAATTGCGCGAGTACAAAGCACATGTACAAGTGTATGAACGGACAGTGAAGATATTTTGATGCTCATAAATAGAAAACTCGTAGATAGTACATTTTATTTGTAGACAAATTGTATGTGCAGATGTATGATTATCCAATTGTATTTGCTATTTGCGGTCTTGTGCATTATTAAACTTCTTGTCAATAAAATTACCTCTACACACCTTACTGGATCTTGTATATTAAAAGTGCAAGGGTCATTTATCGAATTGCCCACAGAGGGTCACTTGTACTCAGTTTTACCCCTAGTGCCGAATCGACCTCAGTTTTGCCCCTAGTCCGTGCGCAACCACTATGGAGAGGCTGGAACGGTAAGTTTGGAGTCGTGTCCGTTAGTTGAAGTGGGCCCGGAGGAGTCAGGCTCCGTTTGGCGAAGTGGGACCGCGTGGGACTGCCAGTTCGCTGAAACCGTCCGGAGCTTACAGGTGGGACCGGGCAGTTAGTTGACTAATCTGAATAGTCCACACCCGAGCTTCCCGCCACAACCGTCGTGCGCTGCCGCCCAATTTAGTTGCCCCGCCGTCGTGCGCTGCCGCTCTCGCCGCCGCCACCTCGCACCAGCACCTGCTGCGCCACGAGCACCTGCGGCACCACCACCACCTACGGCACCACCACCACCTGCTCCGCCGCCACCTTCCTCAGCCAGCGCGCCACCGCCACCACACCTCGCCACCTGTGTCGCAGCCAGCAGCACGCATTTGCGCCGCCAGCACCACCTGCACCACCTGCACCGCCGCGGCCGTTCCGCGTGGCCACCTTCTTCACCGCCGGGGCCGTCCTGCGACGCCGCTGGTGGGGCGCTCGTTCCACCACTCTGCCCGCCACCTGCTCGACGAAATGGATAGGAATGAGAGCGGCCGCGCCGTGGGGCCGGAGACACGCCGCGTCCACGATTGGGTTCCCATTGGGTAAGTACTGAGCTTTGAATTATCGATTAGACACGGATGCCATTGATTTGCCGCTGATTGCGTCTCTGTTTTCGTGGGTTAGGATGGAGTTGCGGTCTGCTTTCTTGGTGCACGTTAGAAGAGAGCGCTACATCGTCGATGCAGACAGTAAGAAGAAATACCAAGGAGGTTTCAATTATTCGGTCCCAATGGATTGTAACTGGAGTTTCAGACAATTTGGGGAGATAGTTTGCAGCCCATATCCTTGGGGTTTGCATGATGAAGTGGAATTTAGATACTTTGATGGGGGAAAAGATTGGATCCAAATTAGTAATGATGAAGAGCTCGCTACCATGTTTGCTAAGCATACGGAGGCAGAGAATTTTAATGTGAAGCTGCAAAATGATGTGGTTGTGCCGGCAGTTGTGGCGGGTTCATCTTTTGTGGCAGGACCATCACGTCGTACTGCCAATTCCAGCCAGAACAGTTCAAAACCAGCTCGACGTGGTGGCTCGACAAGTGTGGGCACTGGGAAAAGAAGGGTTCAAGTCGCTGTGGAGGAGGATGCCTGCATGTCTGCGGATGATGAAGAGAGGCTATATCCTGATGTTATTAGGAATTTAAGACAGACACCTCGGGTTGAAATCCAATATCAGTCTGACAGTGACGATGACGAAGAGGAAGAGGAAGACCGGACACCTGTTGAATGGAACCCTGCGAACCCTCTTATGGAAGAAGGTTGCATTTTTACTTCCATGGCTGAGTGTAAAAATGCACTTGTGACGTACTGCATCAAGGTAGAACGTGCCTTTGTAGTTGACAAGAGCGATAAAAGGCGCTACACCGTGCACTGTGTGGCTGAAGATTGTCAATGGAGGATGCACGCATCTAAAATGCGGGGCAGCACCAATGTTCAGGTAAAAGTGAACCCTTTTCCCCACACATGCGAAGAATCAACCCTTAGGAAGCAAACAATCAGCAGAGCCAAGTCAAGATGGGTGGCGGATGAAGTAAAAAGATGGGTGGCAGAAAACCATCAAGTGAGTGCAAAGCAATTGCAGAAAAACATCAAAGACAAGTACAAGATAGATTTACCATACATGAGGGTGTTCAGTGGTAAAAACAAAGCATTGGAATCTATCCATGGTAACTGGAATGAAAGTTTTCAGTTGTTGTATGCATTCAAAGCTGAAGTGGAGAGGGCAAGCCCAGGGAGTGTTGTTGAAATTGATCACCACGCCGTGGATTACACATTGAAGAAAGTGACAAGGACCAAGCAATGCTTTAGGAGGGTTTTTGTGTGCTTTGAAGCTTGCAAAATGGGTTTTTTGGTAGGCTGCAGGCCTTATTTGGCTATTGATGCTACTTTTCTCACAGGGAGGTTTAAAGGCCAGCTAGTAGCAGCTTGTGCAGTTGATGCACACAATTTTGTTTTTCCAGTTGCCTACGGTGTGCTGGAGACAGAGTCTGAGGAGAGCTGGACATGGTTTTTGCAGAATCTGCGCCGGGCTATTGGACATCCCAATGGATTGGTAATCCACACAGATGCATGCAAAGGTTTAGAAGTGGCCGTGGATAATGTGTTCCCAGGAGTAGAGCACAGGGAATGTATGCGTCACCTTGCTGCAAATTTTGTGAAGAAATTCAAAGGAAAGTTTTATACCGATCATTTATGGCCTGCATCTTTGACTTGCAGTGGCAGGAAGCACAACTACCACATGAGGCAGTTGTACACAAAAGAGAAAGTGAAGGAATACTTGGAAACACACCACTCGAAGCTATGGTCTAGAAGCCAATTCAGTGAATTGAGCAAAGTTGACTATGTGCACAATAATCTTGCAGAATCTTTCAACTCAACGATCCGGAAACATAAGGATCTTTATTTGGCTGATTTGCTTGACAAGATAAGGATAGATTACGCCGAGAAATTTCATTTCCGTCTTGAAATAGCTAATGCAAAATTCATGGGCCACATTATTATCCCGGATGTGATGAAGGAGTTGAAGCAGAAAACTTTGGGCTTGACTATGAACATGAGATTTGTCTCGGATACCAAATCAGAGGTATCATTCTTTGATAAAAGTGACAAAGAATGGAGATATCCAGTGGATTTAGAAGCGAAAACTTGCAGTTGTAGGCAATGGCAGATAACTGGTTTGCCATGCATTCATGCCTTGTTTTTCATCACTTCTCTCACAGGTCCAGCAGGGGATATACAGCAGTATGTCCATGATTACTACTCTGTAGCAATGTTCAGAGCCACATATGCACATGCCTTGCCTGCTTTGGAGGGAAAACAGCAGTGGGATAGAGTGGACCCTGGATTCAAACTTTGTGCTCCGGTTCTGAAGAGAGCTGCAGGTAGACCGAGGAAGAGTCGACACCGACGTCGCAGTGAAGGTGGAGGTGGAGCGAGGGTGCGTAAGTGCACAAGGTGTGGTGGGACCGGTCATTTCGGCAAATATTGTGATAACGCAGTCGATCCAGGGTTTGGAGAGAGTATGCCTGATGAAACTGATGGTCAGCACCCGGATGCATCATTTCAATATGATGATCAACAGCAAAATGATGATGAACAGCCGGATGAAACATTTGAAAATGATGTTCAGCAGTCAAGTGATTCAGATGATGCTCCAGATGCTCCAGCTGATTATTCATATGATGATCAAGTACATGATCCAACTGATTATTCATATGATGATCAAGTCCATGATGCTCCAGATGCTCCAGATGCTCCAGATGCTCCAGATGCTCCAGCTGATCCGCTGGATGCTCCATTGGATGATTCTGCCATGATCTCACAAGTTTCATTGGATGCTCCATTGGATGATTTTGCCATGGACACACAAGTTTCAGTAGATGGGTATGTTTTGTATTTTATTTTTCATTTTTTTTTATTTTTTTTTTTTTTATTTATCATGATCCTTTATGTTTTGTACAGATCTGGTGTAGTTTCAAAGAAGAAAGCCAAGGTACCGACTACCAAGAGGAGAAGACCAGAAGCTGTGAGCAAGATGAGCACAAGGAGCAAAGCGCCACCAAAACAGCCAAGGATCACAAAGAAGCCCCGACGCTATTTGGACTAAGTTCGTGTTGTATTTCTGTTGAATAATGTTGTATTTATGTTGACTGGTGATGTATCTAAGTTAGAACATAGTTGGATGATGTTTGAATAATGTTTGTATCTAAGTTGAGAAATGTGCTTCAAATGAGGTGCGAAGCTAGGGTAAACACCCCCGTTTGTAATTTCATGAAAAATTCTACCTTGTCAAAATTATCCAAATAAATTTGAGGAGCAACTATATCGCAAATAACAACATGGTGCGTTGGATTCATGTCATTTTGTTTTTTTTTGAATTATTTATGCTCATTTCAAACCATCGCTATATTCTCATGAGAAAAGTGCTTCAAATGAGGTGTGAAGCTAGGGTAAACACCCCCATTTGTGCTTCAACAATTTTTGGCATCTCGTCTACATCAGCCAAATTAATTTCCTACACAACTATTGTACATATATAGTGTAAATCTGAAGTTTCGTTATGTTTTCAATAATTTTTCTATTTTTTTTTAATATTTTATTTAAATAACATGGTTTAATAGAAAATTCATATATAAAACAGATAAAAATCATCGCTCTAGTAAATATGAAGTTTCATTATGTTTTGAATAAGGGTATTCTTCTATTTATTTTATTTAAATAACAAGGTTTAATACTTAACAGCAAAGAAATCATATGTAGAACATATAGAAACCATCCATCCATGTGGCCAACGGACCAACCAATCAGAGCGCAGAACGAGCGTCTCGCGGATCGCTGTGACTGCGAGCGCATCCGTCCGATGCACGATTCCTTCTAGAAGGCGTCGATCCAACAGCCCAGGTCGAATCTCTGTGTTTCCTTCTAGAAGCTTTTCGGCTGGTCAAACAGAGGGTTGACCAAGCTTGAAATGAGCATAAATAATTCAAAAAAAATCGAAAAAATATATTGGCGACGCACATAGTAGTGTTATGTCATATAGTAACGAGAAAAAAATATAAACCTGTCTTATAAAGAATGGAACGAAAAAACCTTGTGTAACATATGATATCTTGAACAGTCTAGTAGAGAGTTCAAGATAATGAGATGAGTTTCAAACCTTTTGAACTCAAATAAGGTCAAAATCTCACCAAAGCTTCATTTTGGTGTGACTAAGAAAGATCCAAAGTTATTTTTTCATTTTGATGTTTTAAACTTGTTTTATTTACGATTTTCGATTAAAACCATTATTATTCAAAAGAAAATAAATAATACGAATATTCATCCAATAAATTTTTGGGCTTCGGAATTGCATTATATAGGTCTAATACAAGTCTAGTAAAAATATAAATATGATTTATAAACATTAGAACGAAATCCATCACTAAAATGAGATTCCTCGAATACAAGACTAGAGATTTGAAAGAATAAGAGGTGGAAACACCGTGAATCTTCCGAAGAGGTGGGTTCTACCTTTTTGTTTTGTGTTCCTATGGGCCATCCTAGCACAACCAAGCAAAAAGTTCCACATTGCTACCCCCTTTCGACGCTGTTACCGCGTGTTTCCGTATAAGTCCGGTATTTCTCCAGCGGGGCTAGGGTTTCGCCGGGAGGGGGGCTACGGAGCGTATGGATCCCAACACAAGCCAGGGGGTGCCATACCATGTTAGTATAGGTGTGTTGTGTGCTTTGTATGTCCAAGATTGCTCTCTGGGGTGTGACCCGGCTTCACCGGCATCCACTTCTCTCTCGTAGGCGAGTATAGGGCTGAAACTACCGTATCGGACCAAACACCGTGAATCTTCCGAAGAGGTGGGTTCTACCTTTTTGTTTTGTGTTCCTATGGGCTATCCTAGCACAACCAAGCAAATAGTTCCACATTGCTACCCCATTTCGACGCTGTTACCGCGTGTTTCCGTATAAGTCCGCTATTTCTCCAGCGGGGCTAGGGTTTCGCCGGGAGGGGGGCTACGGAGCGTATGGATCCCAACACAAGCCAGGGGGTGCCATACCATGTTAGTATAGGTGTGTTGTGTGCTTTGTATGTCCAAGATTGCTCTCTGGGGTGTGACCCGGCTTCACCGGCATCCACTTCTCTCTCGTAGGCGAGTATAGGGCTGAAACTACCGTATCGGACCAAACACCGTGAATCTTCCGAAGAGGTGGGTTCTACCTTTTTGTTTTGTGTTCCTATGGGCTATCCTAGCACAACCAAGCAAATAGTTCCACATTGCTACCCCATTTCGACGCTGTTACCGCGTGTTTCCGTATAAGTCCGGTATTTCTCCAGCGGGGCTAGGGTTTCGCCGGGAGGGGGGCTACGGAGCGTATGGATCCCAACACAAGCCAGGGGGTGCCATACCATGTTAGTATAGGTGTGTTGTGTGCTTTGTATGTCCAAGATTGCTCTCTGGGGTGTGACCCGGCTTCACCGGCATCCACTTCTCTCTCGTAGGCGAGTACAGGGCTGAAACTACCGTATCGGACCAAACACCGTGAATCTTCCGAAGAGGTGGGTTCTACCTTTTTGTTTTGTGTTCCTATGGGCTATCCTAGCACAACCAAGCAAATAGTTCCACATTGCTACCCCATTTCGACGCTGTTACCGCGTGTTTCCGTATAAGTCCGGTATTTCTCCAGCGGGGCTAGGGTTTCGGCGGGAGGGGGGCTACGGAGCGTATGGATCCCAACACAAGCTAGGGGGTGCCATACCATGTTAGTATAGGTGTGTTGTGTGCTTTGTATGTCCAAGATTGCTCTCTGGGGTGTGACCCGGCTTCACCGGCATCCACTTCTCTCTCGTAGGCGAGTACATGGCTGAAATTCCCGTATCGGACCAAACACCGTGAATCTTCCGAAGAGGTGGGTTCTACCTTTTTGTTTTGTGTTCCTATGGGCTATCCTAGCACAACCAAGCAAATAGTTCCACATTGCTACCCCATTTCGACGCTGTTACCGCGTGTTTCCGTATAAGTCCGGTATTTCTCCAGCGGGGCTAGGGTTTCACCGGGAGGGGGGCTACGGAGCGTATGGATCCCAACACAAGCTAGGGGGTGCCATACCATGTTAGTATAGGTGTGTTGTGTGCTTTGTATGTCCAAGATTGCTCCCTGGGGTGTGACCCGGCTTCACCGGCATCCACTTCTCTCTCGTAGGCGAGTACAGGGCTGAAACTACCGTATCGGACCAAACACCGTGAATCTTCCGAAGAGGTGGGTTCTACCTTTTTGTTTTCTGTTCCTATGGGCTATCCTAGCACAACCAAGCAAAAAGTTCCACATTGCTACCCCCTTTCGACGCTGTTACCGCGTGTTTCCGTATAAGTCCGGTATTTCTCCAGCGGGGCTAGGGTTTCGCCGGGAGGGGGCTACGGAGCGTATGGATCCCAACACAAGCTAGGGGGTGCCATACCATGTTAGTATAGGTGTGTTGTGTGCTTTGTATGTCCAAGATTGCTCTCTGGGGTGTGACCCGGCTTCACCGGCATCCACTTCTCTCTCGTAGGCGAGTACAGGGCTGAAATTCCCGTATCGGACCAAACACCGTGAATATTCCGAAGAGGTGGGTTCTACCTTTTTGTTTTGTGTTCCTATGGGCTATCCTAGCACAACCAAGCAAATAGTTCCACATTGCTACCCCCTTTCGACGCTGTTAACGCGTGTTTCCGTATAAGTCCGGTATTTCTCCAGCGGGGCTAGGGTTTCACCGGGAGGGGGGCTACGGAGCGTATGGATCCCAACACAAGCTAGGGGGTCAACGCACTGTACCAACTATCTCTAAAAATGTCTACAAATGACATGGCCGAGTAGTGCAGACAGCACCCGTCTAGACTATTGTACATGCACTAAAAATAGAGGGAACCCGATCCTCTTACTTTGCCCACCTTATGTTCTCTGACTTTCTCCCATGACACGTGGGTCCGGTGTGTGATGGGCTCCATTTGTCAGTGACCTAAAGTCAGAGGATCGCGTCTCAGCGTCTGCAGGCCGTTGACGCCGTAGTTTGCATGCATGGACTCTATCTGCACCGTTCCTTACGATCAAACGGTCGAAAATGACGCAGGTGCATGGACGTGGTGTTTTGGCTCAATGTAACTGCATGCAACAACGGACACTGTCTACTGGGGCCCCGTTCACCAGCCCGGTGCATGCACGCCTCGTTTGTTCGGAGTAAACAACACGTGGCAGAAGAAGAAAAGATCGGGTGAACGTCGAGTCGCATTTGCAGCAGCCCTGCACGCCTCCTTTCAGAAACACAAGTCGCACTACAAAAAAAAAAAAAAAAACACAAGTCGCGTCGCATTTGCAGCGACGCAGCCCTCCACGCCTAGTTTTCAGAAGATACGCATCAATGCATATGCAGCGAGGCAGGATTTGGCGTGAGACTTTGGATTTCTTCTCTACACGCATGCAACGTCAAATCATTTTGACTCCCTGAGCGCTCAGTCCTATACCTAGGCCTGTTCCACCACCGCATTGACCATGCATCGACTGTACTTTCCACACTGCATCCTACTTTCACACAGTTTGCTTCATCTACCTTCTACCCCAATAAATTCACGTCTCATCGTGACTTTAAATAGCCCGTTTCTCCTCCACCATCTTCTCATCACTCTCCATCCTTTTGCCTTCTCATCTCCTTTCAAGCCCCGAACACAATGTCTTCCTACTCTCTCCCCTCAAGCCCAGAGTCCGTCGCCGACGAGGACAACCACCCCAAGGCTCGGCCTTGGTACGAGCCCGAGTGGACGCCGGAGGAGATGGGCCTCGTGCCCGTCGAATCTCCCAAAAGGGAGAGATCGCCGTCCACCGACGTCCCCGACAGCGACGAGCCCGCCGCCGACGCCAACAACCTCTCCCCCAAGACGAAGAAGCGCCGCCTCAAGAAAGAGGAGCGGCTGGAGAAGAAGGAGATCGAGAAGGAGGAGAAGAAGGAGGAGGAGAGGGAGGAGAAGGCTCTCCGGGCCCGCATCAAGAGGGCCCGTGAGAACGACATGGATAGGTTGCGGCAGGCGAACCACCGCGCCCGGATCGACGACGAGATCAAGCTCAGGGCGGCGGACTGGAAGGGGCAGTGGAAGAAGTAGGCCAACCGCCGGCGGTTGGCCGGATGGCCGGAAGGGCGCCCGCATGCATGCAGCGGGCGGTTAGGGTTTAGGGCTAGCTAGGCCTTTTTTTTTTTTTTTTAGTAGATGTAACGGGCCCCACTAAATATATGTAAAGTGGGGCCAATATTATCCATATATATAATATCCATGTTTAATTATGTTTGCCATTAATTTATTTTTAAATTCTATTTGCCCAAATGAAGTCAATGTTTATATTTATTTGTCCCCCCCTTTTAAATTGAGTTGAGCACAGTATATTTTATATTATTAATACGAATAATTTGATGGTTTAATAAATGGATAATGCGTAGTCTGCATGTAGTGATTAATAAATATAAATTTTCTTTTTTTTGAAGAAAATTAATAAATATAAATGGATAACGTGTAGTCTACATGTTGACATTGGGCCTCATGTGACATTGGGCCGCAAGGAACGGTCAACAGGTGGGGCCAGGTGGGGCCCACATGCAGCACCAACCGTCAATAGCTGGAGCACACAAACCGCGCCAACGCTCAACTGCTGGGGCCCACAGGCCGCGCCAACTGTTCTATGTTGGGTCCCACAGGTCAGGATTCTAACGGGGGGCTGGAAGTAACGGTGGAAGCCGCCAAAGCAGTCCTTGCGCACTGACTAGGGGCAAAACTGAGGTCGATTCGGCGCTAGGGGTAAAACTGAGGTCGTGGTGCCAACTGAGGGCACCTTGTTAATTATCCCAAAGTGCAATTGTATGTAATGTGGCCATCATGAAGTAGTGAAACATCCATTAGTTGTAAATATGCTATGAAGAAGATAATCAATATTTGTTCATATTTGACAATCTTTAAATTAATAACATTATAACGTAAATGGAAAATTGGCCTTGAAACGAGGAAATCATGTCGATGAATCTATTTAAAACGAAATATATGACGTCACCACAGAAGTTTGAGACGACATTATCTCCATATACGAAAATGTATTTACACTTGTAGAGACTCTATATGAACTTCTCATCTTATTTAAGACACGCTCACCAAAGCGTCCATATGATATTTGAGACGGTGCATGAGGAGATAGGTTTTGCCACGATTTAACTGTACGACTCTACGGTGCCATAAAGATGATGTAAGATATCTCAAGCCCTTATATTAGGGGTCTCAACCGACCATTTTGTTGGAGTGATAGATCTAGAAAAGGAATGTGACTATGCGGATTTGTCAAGGACGTCGCTCAAATTGGCTACAACAAGCACAAGAGCTGCATTCGTCTCTAATGAGTTTATGAATGTGAGGTCACTGTTTGAACACCAAGGTTAGGAGATTTTTGCTAGATGCTATTTTCATCCAGAAGCTATAATTTGATCGGCATGTTCCTGGTCTCTTGTAATCATAGTATATTTTTGTCTTGTTAACATTGTGATTTAAGCCACCAACCAAAGGCTTGCCTTTGTATTTTATGTTTCAGCTTTTCTGTGATAAAGGAACGTTTTTTCATGATCATAGTAGGAATTTTTTTTTGTTTTCTATCCTAGGAACAAATAAATGTTCACATTAAGGATCACCATCACACGGGATAGAAATATAATTAAGTATTTTCGAGAAGGCCATTGCATAGCGGGAGATACAAATCTTATGACCATGAATCTTGGGGGAGGTCATGATCAACCAAAATGAATGTTAAAAAAACCCGGAAACACAGTCAAAGCTAACTAGCTACACCAAGAGCTTTTACCTGTTTTTAAAATCTTGATTTGGGTATTTACACAATACTAAAAATACTATGAAGAAACGTATATGGGTTAGGAATTATTCGTGTAGATTCTGTCAGGCTTATGAATGTATTTCTCACATGTTCCTTTGTCGCCCCTGCAACTATTTAGTTATAGGGGGTTATTGTTACTACTCGGGGCATTTTAACTAGGTCTAATTGCTTTACTCGGTATTTCTGGGAGATTTCTACCTTTTGGAGAGAAATCCACAAAAATGACTTGTTGAGATCATCTGTAACATGTATGTTTCCTTCATATTTGGCAGTTCATCACAGTTGTGGAACCAGGAAATTTTTTGAGAAGTTATAGGAGGTGGCCTTTAAAGTGGACAATGCTCTGTATCCATAGTGATTATGTATTTATCTCCCAAAGTGAGATAAAACATCAAAAAACAGAACTCAGGGCTTCATGTTCAATGTTATTCCATACAAATCTGCTAGTCTACGCTTGATGAACTTATAAGTTTTTAATAGCTTCAACTATGCGATAGCAGCAAACGGATTAGTAATTTCCTTGCATCGACCAAACGGGTTAAGAAAAATATAGATAAACCTCTGAAAAGTGCATTCATAATTTAAAAAATTGTTTGATTCTGAAATTGGAGGAACCTCGGGCCTTCACGAAACTACCAAAGGCAACCAAATGTCACCAGTGAATTCCAAATACTATGGAGGGGCAGCCCTACCAAAGAAGGGGGCAGTGCAAAATATGATGGGTACGGCTACCATTGCTAGGGAGGAGGATGGTATGTGCGTTTCTAATCAAGTCTTTAGGAAATCATATTGGACATGTTTGTACATTGGTCGGGAGCATGAAGGGAGTGCAATTCTCATTGTATATTTATATTTGTGTTGTATATTATTTGCTTCTACATGCAGGAGTGCTTAAGAGGAATCAAATTATTTTGAGTAGGAAATATCTTAACCTAATCTTATTATGATGTTCCCAGTTATGTTAATTTAATGTTAATAATTTTACCATTTTATATCAGCGAGATTTCTAGTCGTGAACTTAATCAGGGCTTTAAAATCAGTATGAAGTTACATTAAGAAACTTATTTACTGATTACATGTACTTCTATTAAATTGAGAATGACATAGCTATGATATATCACCACCTAAAAACAATCACCTTTCCTAGTTTAGATGTTTTATTGTTGTTGCATGTATTTCAAATAGGCTCAAGTACATGACAAGCTTATAACCATGTAGCAGCTATTTTCAGCAGCAATCTCTTTTGAGAAGATAAAAGTAAGGTACAAAGAACCATCAAAACAATGCATTGGAAGTTGAATAACATAAGAAGGGTTTGAGAAGACGCTTATGAATTACTCCAAAGCTTTAGTTACATGATAGCCCAACAAAACTGGAATGTGCAAAATACAATGTCTTCTTTGTATGTCTCTTCTCACTTCACATGTAGTACCAATTCTTCTAAACTTCCGACTGATTTTTGTGTGTCCTACACTTAGTCTTTTACTATAGTTCTTTCTTGAAAGGCTAACATTTTATTTATTGTTGATTCTGTTAATATTCCATTAACCTTGGTGCTTTTAAACTTGCACATATTTTCCTCTTGTTGACAAGTAGGGCCATGCTGCATTTGCAAATGTATAATTAAAGATAGATAACTGTAAGTTTTCTATTTTCATTATTGATTATTTGCGTCTAGACATTGTAATGCACTGCCTTTCACATTGATATTACGTATGAAACTTAATAACCAGGTTTCGCTAGCCAACAAAAGTCAGGTGTGCATACACAAGTTCCTAGTGAGAGAGGATACATCAGGTTTTGAACTGATTTTTTTACCTAAATGTTCCAATGTATTCAATTATTATTTACACAGTCTGTGCATGCTCATGCATTTGACTGCAGGACCCTTGATACTGATCTCTAATATATTTGTTCTTGCTGTCATTTTAACATCTTTTTTTTAGGAATCTTTATGTGGAGATCACGGATGCTGCTTTGGTTTTTTTCCTCTGCATATTCTACATGATCATAAGTGTTTGATAGCTCTGGATATCATCCCTTTTGCACATTATATTAGTGACATGTGCATAGATGATAGCGCTATGAGGCATTAGAAGACTGTACGCTCCCGAGGGTTTAGTTTTTTTCCTTTTAGGAATCGGCACATAGTCTTACTATGTTAACTTAAACATTTGCATCATTGATCTTCCATGATATTTTGTTTCATCATCTTATTTTGATCTTAACAAGTTATTATATGAGGTTTCTCATATAGTATCAAGACTTTTTGTTATTTTACTTGGTAGCAGCCAAGTGTTCTATAACTGAATAAGTGTTCTGTTTTTCGCCCCATGCAGATGAACGTTAAAAATCTCAAGTTAATGTCAATTGAAGTATTGCCTAGCTGCCTCTAAACGCCTATTCTAAACCGGTGGCTGCTCCATGTGTTGTAGCAGCTAGAGCTAATGAGTTTTGGGAAGCACATTGTGGAAGCTTTAACGTTTCATCAGAGTTGGATATTAATATTTGATGTGTTGGTTGTTATGAAATGAAACAAATGTTTTTGGATATTGTGTATCGATGTTAATTCCCATTTGTGTATTACTTATGATCATGTTTGGTTACCTACGAGCATCTATAATCATATTGTATTATCAATGTGCAAATGGAATATTATTTTTTATTTAAAACTTATTTTTTTTATTAAACATATACCTAAACTACCGAACTAGAAAATCATCCATCGCTACTAAGATCGTACTAATGCGATAAAAACACTACTCGGGAGAACAAACTAGTGAAGGGCAAGAATAAATGACTGTACACTTGTAAACAAATACTAGTGACAGGCACTTGCCCGTCGCTAGTAACCTATTACCACTGACTACTTACTTGTGACAGGCGCCTTGCCCGTCGCTAGTGGTCCTTTTAGGCCCGTCATTGGTAAGCTATTCTGCAGTAGTGTCATTTTTTTAGGGCAGGAGTGTTGGAATAAAAGTTAATGATAACATTGGTCATTATTTTTAAACACTCAAAGGCTTATGACAAGGAGATGCTCCGTCTCCTATTTTGTTTAATTTGGTAGCGGACATGTTGTCCATTCTAATTGCTCGTTTCAAGAAGGACGGTCAAGTCGGTGGGCTAATACCACATATAGTCGAAGGTTGGGTCTCATTTCTACAATATGCTGACGATACCATACTATTTTTAGAGCATGATATTGACAAGGCTATTAATATGAAGCTTATCCTAGCAGTGTTCGAACAATTGTCGGGATTAAAGATAAATTTTCATAAGAGTGAGATTTACTATTTTAGAGATGCTTTGAACTCATAGGAGGAATACCGTCAAATTTTCGGTTGTGATGTTGGTCATCTACCTCTTAAGTATCTAGGCATTCCCATTCATTATAGAACATTGTTGAATAAAGAATGGAAACCATGGGAGGATCGTTTCGAGGAGAAAAATGAGTTCATGGGCTAGAAAGTTTTTGTCATATGGGGACCGTCTCATTTTGATAAACTCTATTCTGACCAGTCTACCTATGTTTCTTCTATCCTTTTTCGAGATACTTATCGGGGTTAGGAAAAGTCTGGATTTCTACAGGTCTCGTTTCTTTTGGCAAGGTGATAGTAAGAGACATAAATATCGGTTAACTAGATGGAATATAGTCTTTCGCCCGAAAGAATAGGGAGAATTGGGTATTGAGGTGCTAGATATTAATAATACTTGTTTGTTAAGTAAATGACTTCATAAGTTGTTGAATGAAGACGGAGTTTGGTAGGAACTGCTGTCAAATAAATATATCAGAGATAAACCGTTATCTCAAATAGAAGCTAAACCGACAGACTCTCCTCTTTGGAAAGGTATTATAAAAGTTAAACGCCAATTCTTTGCTCATGGCTCATTTCAGTTGGGGGACAGGCAACGTGCGGTTTTGGGAGGATATATGGCTAGGAGATGAGCCGTTATCTCAGCAGTTTCCCTCCCTTTATAGTGTGGTTAGACACACAGGCGTGACGGTAGCAAGCGTGCTATCCAACGTCCCTTTAGATGTTCAGTTTCGAAGAACCATCTCAGGAGCAAGACGGGCTCATTGGTTACATTTAGTGGAACGCCTAATGACTGTGGAGTTTTCTAACGAGGAAGATTTGTTTAGGTGGAGGCTATATGCGAATGACATTTTCACTATTAAATCCATGTATACGGATTTGTTGCATGGGTCAGCACCGTAGCTTCGAAAATATTTGTGGAAACTAAAGGTATCATTAAAAATAAAGTTCTTTCTGTGGTTTCTTAATCGTAAAGTTATCCTTACTCAAGATAATTTAATTAAAGGCGATTGGATAGGATGTAAGAAGTGTGTTTTTTTGCGATGCTGATGAAATTGTTCATGATATTTTTATATCTTGCCCCTTTGTTTGTCATATCTGGCGCCTTATGCACTTCATTTTTAGTATTTGTCCTCCAAATTCAATTCCTAATATGTTTTGATCTTGGCTTAATGGAACTGATAAAAAGACAAAGACACATATACGAATAGACGTCGCCGCTGGTCTTTGGTGTTCATTTTTTCCAGGTTATAAACATGACGGTGTCTTACATTTACACGTGGTCTTTCCTTCTTCCCGTGGAGCAACGTGGACTTTTGGATACAACTGTGCTCGAATGATGGCGGTCGTTCGGGTTATCAACGGCCAGGGTGGGTCGCTTAATGAGATACAGATAGATGCATAACGTTGTAATCTTTCTTTGGTTGGTGTTTGTGGCCACTTTGAATGACCCATGAGTTGTAAGAGGATAAACTTTTGACATTTACAGTTTTTAATAAAATCCAACCGTGTGCATCACTTTGATTTAGAGGCTGGGGCCAAGACTCCCATTTTAAAAAAAAGTTAAGAAGACAGCGATATAATTATATTAAGGCATATCTGACGTCTAGGTAGCCTGGTAGAGAGTGACCATAGACACGTTCGGTATTTATTGCAGGATTGTTAGCATGCTGAGCATTTTCAGGAAACTTAACCAAAAGGAAATCAATTGTTGTACAACAGACAAAGGTAGTAAGAACAAAGCCTATGACTACTATGTACAAAATTGCTGAGCATTTTCAGAAAACTTAACGAAAGTAAATCAATTGTTCTATGCGCACTTGCATATCCATCGACCTGATGTATTTTATAAAGGTATCGTGTAGGTCATATAAAAAACATACATATGAATAACTAGGTGAAAACAATTGACAGTTGTCTACCAGGCGCCTATAGATAGCCAATGTGGTCTACCGACCGCCCATTTCCTATAAATATAAGACCACCATAACAAATGAATAACTACCATACCCATGTATGACAACAGAAAACAGAGTGCGCTGTAAGCCATGCGTTCATGGAACACACTTAGAATGGGAGGCATAGGGAATCGCATCCCTCTTCCTCGTACATCTTGGACCAATGAAACTCTTCATTGCCCCCCCGCACGGCGACGGAGCCAACAACTTCCTCGTTCTCAATGATGGCGAAGGGAAGACAGCTGCACCAGGTTCTCAGATGATTGTGTGGTCCGGACCATCCAAAATTCAATGGCTGATCCCAAACGCCAATCTTGTCATTTATGTCAGTGTCCTTGCATACAACACATAGTATGTGAGATAAAACCTCTTGTAAAGTTTCATTGAAATGGGCTTCTATTTCGAAGATCTACTTTTAACGAGACAGAATTTTACAAATGTGTAAGTTCTACCTCGGTAAGGAAGAAATATTACAAGTTAAATTGTTCCATGTTAGTTAATTACCTATACTAGCGGTAGAAAAATATTAAAATTTATACGAGAAGTTAAAATTATTTTTTTTACAAGTAATTATACGATAATACATATAGCGTGACATGGTGTTTAATCTATCTATCTATTATATACTAAAAGCAATATACGGAGGTTCTAAAAGAAGTCACCATATTATTCCACATAGGCTAAACAAATATACATCATTGATCTTAATTTTAATGGTCTTGATTTTAACCCGGCAGGTGTTACGCGAAAGTTGTCATGTACAAACCTGTTACGAAGCAACAACATCATACATTAGTATAACTAGCAAACGTGCCCGTGCGTTGCAACGGGATAGAAAAATATGCAGTCATGGAGGTGCACAAAGTTCTCATTGGCACGATGGTGACTCTAGATTAGATGATGAGACGGGATGAACAAGTGTGTTGTGATGGGTACATATTGTTGGCATGATTCTTAAAATCTTAAATAAGAAAAAAAAACCTACGTAAAATTATTAATTTTTCGATAAAAAACCATAAAGGTAATGATACGCAGTTTAAAGTAAGTTTAAACTCCAATCAATTTGTCCATATCTCTAGCATATGCCAGACAGCATCCTTGATCGAGTTTTTCTTTTACCGCAACTTCCACGGGCCAAAACTAAACTGAACCACTTTCTGATATATTCTGAATCACGCGGTAAAAAACCAGGAGAGTTGCTGATATAAACAATTGAGGTGCTAGTGACGCAATTATTGCAAATGAAGCAATTGCAGCAAATTCTAAACGACCGTACGCCTAACAAACATCCGCTGGTGGGTGTTCAATTCCACCTACTGCCCTGCATCTTGTTGCTAGAGTAGCGTCCACCAGATCAGACCTGAGTTTGCAGTCGGTATAGACATTACATGTCTCCACTAAACAAAGACCAGGCGGACATGCCGTTTTCAGCATCATGGCACCACAAGCGCCTCCGCCGCATCTGAATCGGGCTTGGAAGAGATTCCTTCTCAGTTGAAAAGAAATGCAGCAGAGGCAACTTACCCATCCCACGAGGCTAGGAAGTCCATCACTCTAGGTACATCTGCACGCGGGCGTAGTTTGTCGAGAGCCAGGGAGCAGAACTGATCGTCTGGTCCTTTCCTCTTCATCTCTCTTATTCTTCCATCGCTCGCCCCCCGCAAATTGCTCGGGTAAAATTCCGAGTATGCATCGCCCCTATGTTCGCTTGCCCCGCTCTCACCTCGCGCCTTAGCAGCGGACACGGAGCCAGCTAGAACACCTGCGCGTCGCTCGGCCGGCGAGTACGCCGCCGCTCATCCCCGAGGTCCTATCTGCCGAGCCGGTCTCTACATTCGCACGCCGCTCGGCCGACGAAGGTGCGCCGCGCCCTTTGAGTTTCCCTCTACGCCGAGCCCGCTTGCAGCACGCCGCGGTTCTCCTTCTGTCGAGCCATGTCGCGAACATGTGGCTTTGTCCTCGTGCATGTCCTCGGCGTGGCTGCTTGTCCCGCTTCCACGCTGTCCGGAGGCATGTATTTATGACTTCTGCATAGCCTGCTCCACCCTGGATTAAGAGTCCTGATCGAGAGGGAGTGTCAACGCATCAACGGAGACGGAGAGTCCTGATAGCTTCCATGTTTCTTAAGCGATTAGTAGACAAAGGAGAGTCCTGCTCTCCTTCAGGTTTCTAAAACGATTGGGCGGACGAAAACACATATAGCAACGTACGAAAACGTACCAGGTGACGGACGAAAAACGTACCAAACTTTGGGAGGAAAAAACCTTCCTCCCTTTATTATTAGGTAAAGATATATGAGAGAAAAAAGTTATCTAGCTAGATGTGTTACGTACATAAATAACGTGTAGGACAAGATCTAACACAATACGTTTTGAACCAGGACTTTTCCCATACCCCATTGTATTTGATCTAGCCAAAAGAGAACACTCACCATTAGCATGTCCACCTATTTTAGGGTAATCTCCCGCAAGCTATCACCGCTGCCGCCAAATTCCGATCCTATAGCATGATCAAGGCTGGCATGAAGCTGCCGCCGTATTTGGCCGATCGATATTCTTTGAAAGAACTACATCGTCCCCAAGCGACGATGGATCAATTAATATTGCTCCGGTCGCCGTGAGTTTGTCAAAAAAGAAAAGAGTATTACATGAGCCAGAACCGATCTATCAAAGAACTTTAGCAAGATTCAATCTCAAGAACCTCCGACTCAGTCTCTCGGAGGTGTTCATAGGGGTAGGGGTGTGCGTGTGTGCGTTCATAGGCGTGAGTGTATGCGCGTGTATATGAGCGCTTGCGTTTGTATTGTGTTTCTCAAAAAAAAATCATGTTTTTTTTATGTGCCAATCAGAAGGCGTGGTTACCATTGTTGCCATCGTGTGATTGTGCAATTAATTGCCAGATGGACCACGAATCTCATCTCACGCGGAGGAAACAAAGCAGTCCGAGCTTGGCAGGTAAACTTTTCAGCTTACATGTTCATGGTGCAATCACATGAGGTGAACAGTGAGTTGGTATTCTTTGTTAATTTTTCTTATTACATACGACCAGAGATCTCTAGCAGCAGGATCGCAGCATGGTTAGGTTCAGTCGAAGTAGGCGTATGAAGCCGAGGTTCCCTTTTTTTTATAAAGGGCTTTTATTATTTAAAAGGTTTAAGCATTACACCCGGCCTCTGCATCGTAAAATGCACACAGCCGAAATCCAAAAGAAGAAAGTAAAAATACGACAAGTCTAACGAATCATGTAGATGTAGACAATCGATGCTTGGAGCCTCTATCCGTAGATCACGCGGCCATACATGTGGGATAAAAATATCCCTCGCCATCTGCTCCAGCCATGCACACGTCTGCATAAAAAGGTCTCAAAACTCCCCCGGTGTAATGTGGACCACGGACGGAGTATACATGTGCATCTGAATAGACCTGCATACGAGAGAAATTTTTATCGTTGAAAATATTGTCAGTTCTACAAAGGCAAAGCGACCAAATAACGGCAGGCGCTCCTACCCTAATAATAGTCTTGAATACTTTATCTATCCCATTTAACCAGTTACCGAATATATTCGCGACTGATATGGATTGATAAATATTCGAAACCATTTGGATAGCGGACCATATAGAATACGCAAAAGTGCAATTAAAGAATAAGTCTTTTATCGTCTCACCATGAGAACAAGATACACAATTAGAACTCCCATGCCAATTACGTTTGACAAGATTATCCTTTGTTAGTATGACCCCATTCCGAAGATACCACGCAAATAACTTAATCTTTAGTGGTAACTTCAGACGCCATATATTTTTAAAAATATCGACTGGCATGTCTATTTGGATCATAGCCCTATACATGGAGTCCATCGAGAACATTCCGTTCTTAGTGAGATTCCAGCGAAATTCATCGGTGCCTGGTGTTAGAGAAACCGTAGTTAGCCTATGAACCAGGTTCTGCCAAGAATTAAGTCGTGGCCCGATTAGATCTCGTCTGAACGTAATATTAGGAGGTGATGTTTCATGACCGTAGCCAGCATATCATCCTTATGCCGCGCTATAGTGTATAGTGTTGGATACTGTTCTCGAAGGGTGGTCTTAGCTAACCACTTATCTTCACAGAATCGTATTTGCGATCTATCCTTAATCTTAAATATCCCATAGGAAAAAAATGAATTTTTGTTCGCCATAAGTCCATCCCAAAAGTGTGAATCACCAGGTTTTCACATAACCTGTGAGACTGCTTTCGAACCTATGTATTTCCATCTAAGGAGGGTTTGCCAAATGCCATCTTCAGTTAATAATTTGAACATCCATTTGCCAAGTAGGGCAGAGTTCTTGACTTGTAAGTCATGGATAGCTAGGCCCCTTTGATCTTTTGGTCGACAAACCACATCCCATATGGCTAATCGATATTTCTTTTTCTCGCTGTCACCGTGCCAAAAAAATCTTGATCCAAAATAATCCAGTTTTTTCAAGACTCCTTTGGGCAGCTAGAAGAAAGATATCATATACAATACCATATTGGATAGTACTGAGTTAATGAGTACCAATCTTTCACCTAGTGACAACAATTTCCCTTTCCAACTATCAAGTCTTTTCTGCAGACGTTCTTCAACATGGTACCATTCTGCATTACTCAACCTCCTGTAATGTATTTGTATTCTCAAATACTTTATAGAAAATTGACCCTGCTCACAACCGAATAACTCCGCGTACTGTGCAGCAGCTTCCTGTGCCTCGCCAAAGCATAACAATTCAATTTTATGCAAATTAATTTTTAATCCGGATAATTGCTCGAACACCGAAAGAATTAGTTTAAGATTTGATTCTTTCTCCAAATCATGTTCCATAAAAAAAATCGTATCATCTACGTACTGAAGAATAGATAATCCCCCATCGACTAGATACGGAATTGCTCCCTCAATTTGACCGCTTTTTTTAGCTCTGTCAATTATGATCGCTAACATGTCTGCCACAATATTGAACAATATGGACGAAAGCGGATCACCTTGCCTAAACCTTTTTTTGTTTGGAAGTATCGGCTAACATCGTCATTGACTTGGATAGGTACACTACCTCCCTCCACGAAACTACGAACTAGAGTACACCATTTCTCTGAGAATCCTTTCATTCTCAGAGTTTGTTGGAGAAACTCCCACTTCACATTATCATAGGCCTTCTCAAAGTCTATTTTAAGAATTACACCATTTAGTTTTTTTGAATGCATCTCATGTACGGTTTCGTGTAAAATCACGACCCTATCAAGAATGTTCCTACCCTGCATGAATGCAGTCTGTGTAGGTTTTACCACATGATCTGCCATCGAATTCAACCTCATAGTTGCAACTTTTGTAAAGATTTTGAAACTAACGTTGAGAAGGCAGATTGGTCTTATACTGTTGTATCCTTTTTGCCTCCAAAACCTTAGGTAACAAAACAATTTCCCCAAAGTTTAGACGATACACCTCTAGATGTCCACTCTGTAAGCAACCAAACATCTCGATCAGATCATCCTTAATGACCTCCCAAAAATGCTGGTAAAACTCTGCGGGGCAGCCATCTGGGCCAGGTGCCTTATTATGCTCCATTTGGAATATCGACTTCTTTATCTCCTCTTATGAGAAGGGAGCATTAAGAAACGCGTTTTCCTCATTAGAGACTTGGGGAATATCATCTGTTCGGGTCTCATCCATAGTAATATTACTTACTTCAGGAGCCCCAAACAACCCTTTATAGAACTTTGTGATATAAGCCTTGAGACACTCTTTCCCCTCAATCAGCCCTTCATCCTGATGAAGAGAATGAATTTGTTTTATCCCGTGTCTGCCATTCGCAACATTATGAAAATAACGTGTATTCGAATGTCCTTCAAGAATGAATTGAGCCGAGGCTCCGTGCATCGAGAAATTATAAAATATGGCATAAAAATTAGGATGCATGGCTCACAAACCTATCGTGCTAATTTACTTTTTTTAGGAATTTGAAGCCCAGACGAAACTGATTTAACAATCACTTGCTTTCACTTCGTCCAGCCACGTGTAAGCAAATACTATTTTTTTTTCACCCATGTACGAAGTATTTTGATTGAATATCAAAAATAGATATATGTGACAAAACATAGTAAGATCATTGCAGTTGCTTTGAACTCCTCCTTATCATGACTACTGAGTATACCATATTGTTTTTTATACGTAGGATTATATAGTGTGGAAGCACATACGAGAGTTTGAACAATCACTAGCTATCATTCTGTTTCTCCATCCATGAGTAAGAATTACTATGGGTATACTGGATATAGATCTTGATCACAAACAAATTGAATTACCATGTCCATTACAAAATAGGTCACTTCCTAGAAAGCGTGTACAACCAAACTTCTCTTTTGGTCGCTGCCAATTCATAATAAACTAGGATTTTCATAAAAAGATGTTTAGAAACATGTATTTTCAAAATTATTATCTGAAATAAGCATACCGAGATTTATGATCAAAATTGGCCACTAAATTATTGAAAAACCAAATACCATTTTTTTTGGAAAACTCAAGTGTTTTCGATATGAGTTTAGCCTTTATAAGTAACAATGGGAATGCTGCATGATCATTTTTTATCTCGTTCTGACATAGTGTGAGTCTTATATTTATGTCTCTAGCCATGGGTAAATCATATTCGAGTCAAGTACATTTTCTCCCGGTAAATAATTTATATGGTCAAATTTCCTCCAAAAATATTGTTTGTGTGCTTTCATCCATAAACAAATTGATTATTTCATTCAAACCCTAAACGCGAGGTATTATTGAGTTGCGGGCTTATTATGTATATAGCGCCACCTATTCGTTCTACCTATTCACACGATTAGTCACCTATGTAGTTTTTTTAAAATCATCTCCACCCACATATAGATTTGTTGTCTTTCCCATCCACGTTTGGTAATAAGTTAAGAAAGAGTAAATATGATGCCCTCGCATTTGCGAGGGCCACTGTGCTAGTTTCACTAACAATAAAAACACTACTGAAAATACTAACTATACCCACTAGTGGAAACAACCCCTCTCGTCCAGGGGGCCAGGGGGCAGCTGTCCCGGTTGCAACCAAATCCGGGACAAATGCCCTGCATTGGTCCCGGTTCGTGCGCCCGGGGCAACAGGAATCGCCTGGGCGCATTGGTCCCGGTTCGTGGGGGGTATATCGGTCCCGGCTCTTGCCACGGACCGGGACCAATGCCTAGCCACAGGCCACGTGGCACGCGCATGACCTGTTGTCCCGGTTCAGTCCACGAACCGGGACCAATGCCCCCTTCCCCTATATATACTGCCCCAGCCCCTCCCTCCTTCCATCTTTTTTTTTTGCTTGGAGGTGTGAGAGAGTGTGGTGTTAGTGTGTTTTTTTTACTATGCACACGAGGTGTTCGACGAAATTCCCGAGACGCGCACAAGCTCACTGAAAATGGTATCTCCGACCGAGGTTAACAAATTATCTTTTTCATCTATAACTGATACATAAAAAAGTATTATTTGTCGATGTACTGTGGTCATCTCTTAATTAATATGTATTTTGATAAACTTAATTATATGATGCAGATGGATGCACGGCAGCGATGGATGTACGGTGACCGACGCACTTCCGAGTATATGGCAGGCCTGAATGCATTTCTTGCTGTAGCTCAGGCGAACAAAGATAATGGCTTCATGTGTTGCCCATGTGTTGATTGTCGGAACGTCAGAGAACATTCTTCCGAAAGAATCCTTCACGGCCATCTACTTCGGAGAGGTTTCATGCCCAGCTATAATTGCTGGACCAAGCATGGAGAAAGAGGGGTTGTGATGGAAGACGATGAAGAAGAAGAAGAAGATCCTTCGTTCCCTGAATACGACGATACTGCAATGGAAGAGAATGCAGAAGAAGGAGGTGATCAAGAACAGCCATCAGAAGAGGCCGATGATGATCTTGGCCGAGTTATTGCTGATGCAAGGGAAGACTGTGAAAATAAATTGGAGAGGTTGAAGCTGGACAACATGTTACAGGATCACAAAAAATTGTTGTACCCAAATTGCGAAGATGGTAGCACAAAGCTCGGTACCACACTGGAGTTGCTGAAATGGAAGGCACAAAACGGTGTGACTGACAAGGCATTTGAGAGTTTACTTCAACTAATGAAGCCAAAACTTCCAAAGGATAACGAATTGCCTGAGAGTACGTACGAAGCAAAGAAATCTCTCTGCCCTCTAGGATTAGATGTGCAGAAGATACATGCATGCATTAATGACTGCATTCTCTTCCGCGGTGAGAAGTACGAGAATTTGGATGAATGTACGATATGCACTGCACTGCGGTATAAGATTAGAGCAGATGATCCTGGTGATGTTGACGGCGAGCCCCCCCGTAAGAGGGTTCCTGCTAAGGTGATGTGGTATGCTCCTATAATACCACGGCTGAAACGTCTGTTTAGAAACAAAGAGCATGCTAGGTTGTTGCGATGGCACAAAGAAGACCGTAAGAAAGATGGAAAGTTGAGGCACCCCGCCGATGGATCGCAGTGGAGAAAGATCGAGAGAGACTTTCCAGACTTTGCAGGAGAGGCGAGAAACTTATGGTTTGGTCTAAGTACAGATGGCTTTAATCCTTTTGGGGAGCAGAGCTCCAGTCATAGCACTTGGCCTGTAATTCTATGTATGTACAACCTTCCTCCTTGGTTGTGCATGAAGCGCAAGTTCATTATGATGCCAGTTCTCATCCAAGGCCCGAGGCAACCTGGCAACGACATTGATGTGTATCTAAGGCCATTAGTGGAAGAACTCTTAGAACTGTGGGGCAAACCAGGTGTACGTGTGTGGGATGAGAACGAACAAAAGCCATTTGACCTACGGGCGTTGCTTTTCGTGACCATCAATGATTGGCCAGCTCTTAGTAACATTTTCGGTCATACAAACAAGGGATACAATGCATGCACACACTGTTTAGATAAGACTGACAGTGTTTTTTTTTTGGATAAATGTAAAAAGGTTGTATACCTGGGGCATCGTAGATTTCTTCCGATCAAGCATCCCTTAAGGAAAAAAGGAGGGAAGCATTTCAGAGGTGAGGCAGATAACCGAAAGAAGCCTGAGCTCCGTAGTGGTAATGATATATTCGATATGGTCAAGGACCTAGAAGTAATCTTTGGTAAGGCTGCTGGCAGCTAACCAGTTCCGTACGGCCCTGATAAGCGGGCACCCATGTGGAAGAAGAAATCTATATTTTGGGAGCTACCCTATTGGAAAGTTTTAGATGTCCGGTCTTCGATCGACGTGATGCACGTGACAAAGAATCTATGTGTCAATCTGCTATGCTTCCTGGGCGTGTATGGGAAGTCAAAAGATACGCCTGAAGCACGGGAGGACCAGCAACGTATGAAAGACCCAAGCAACAAGCACACAGATACAGGGCGCCATTCCTTAAGCAGCTACGCTCTTACTAAAGCAGAGAAGGAAATATTCTTTGAAGTCCTTTACAAGTATCAAGGGTTCCGTCTGGCTTCTCGTCGAATATAAAGGGGATAATAAAAAACATGGCAGAGAAAAAATTCCAAAACCTGAAGTCTCATGACTGCCACGTGATTATGACGCAATTGCTTCCGATTTCATTGAGGGGGCTTCTACCGGAAAATGTTCGAGTACCCATTGTGAAGCTATGTGCATTCATGAACGCAATATCTCAGAAGGTAATCGATCCAGAAATTCTGACAAGATTACAAAGGGATGTGGTCCAGTGTCTTGTTAGTTTTGAGTTGGTGTTCCCACCATCCTTCTTCAACATTATGACTCATCTCCTTGTTCACCTATGTGAAGAGATTCATATTCTCGGTCCGGTCTTTCTACACAATATGTTCCCCTTTGAGAGGTTCATGGGAGTCTTGAAGAAATATGTTCATAACTGTGCTAGGCCAGAAGGAAGCATCTCGAAGGGCTACGGAACAGAGGAGGGTCATTGGGTTCTGTGTTGACTTTATTCCTGACCTGAAGACAATTGGTGTTCCTGAATCGCGGCATGAGGGGAGACTGAGGGGAAAAGGAACGCTGGGAAAGAAAACAATGATACCTAGGGACGGGCATTATTTGACCAAAGCACACTACACAGTTCTACAAAATTCTATGTTCATGGCTACGTATGTCGAGGAACACAAGAATATTGTACGGTCTGCAAACCCGGGGAAGGATGACTCATGGATTAAACGCGAACACATGGAGACTTTCGGAAGTTGGTTGCAAACACGTCTTATAAATGACACCACTGTTGAAGATCAGCTATACATGTTGGCAGGGTCACCATCTTCGACTATTGGGAGTTTTCAAGGGTACGAGATAAATGGAAATACATTTTACACGAGCTCCCAAGATAAGAAGAGCACCAACCAAAACAGTGGTGTCCGCTTTGATACAACAAACAAGAATGGAAAAACTGACACATACTATGGTTACATAGAGGAGATATGGGAACTTGACTATGGACCTTCTTTTAAGGTCCCTTTGTTCAAGTGCAAATGGGTCAACCTGAATGGAGAAGGGGTAAAGTAGACCCGCTTTATGGAATGACAACAGTGGATCTCAACTGTATTGGTTACAATGGACGAACCATTCGTTCTAGCCAATGATGTGGCTCAGGTCTTCTATGTGAAGGACATGTCTTCCAGACCGAAGAAAAGAAAAAATAAGGGAACAATTTCATCATACGATGAGCCGAAGCGTCACATAGTTCTCTCAGGGAAAAGAAACATCGTGGGAATCGAGGACACGATAGACATGTCAGAAGATTATAATAAGTTTGTTGAAATTCCACCCTTCACAGTGAAATCTGACCCCACCATCCCGTTAAATAATGAAGATGCTCCATGGTTACGGCCGAAGCGATCATAAGCAAGGGACACGAAGAAAAGCTGGCAAGCATTATTGTTCCACCATCCCACTTTTCTGTTTCTCTCTCCTCCGTATGTTGGTGATGTGTAATAATAAGCGTGGAATACATGATCATATAGTTCTGTTTGATTAGTATTTTGTATTGACCGGTAAATAGCTGACAACTATGACCCATATCCGAATACATTTCGAAGTGATAGTACGGATAACATCCTGACAGATATTGCAGGATTATAACTACTTTTAAGATGTAGTATCTGTTGACACACGGTATAGAAAAAGCGATTGTTATTCATTGGAGTTAACCACCATAAACAACACAAAAAAGTTTTGACTGACTGCTTTACATCGATAGGCCTTATGGGTGTCATATATTCCGCGCACATATTGCAGGCACACCATATTAATTTGAGGCATTGGAGGAGGAGAGATAGCTTTGCACAGGCTTGGCATCCACATGAAGACAGTGATTTCAGTTGAGATAGGTGAAGTTAATAGGAGGATTCTGAGGGGTTGGTGGGATCAGACACAAACTGGCACTTTAATTGAGATTGCCGACGTGAAGTCTCTCACTAATGATAGAATTGCATAATCTTGAAAAAACCTTTGCCTTGATCGTCCAAGATGTCCCAGTAGTGGTGCTCAGCGCCTTGTCTGCATGTTTCGCAGGACATGCCCATTTTACAGTGTAGAAATATCTACAGAAAAGAGCAAACATCTGTAAACTAGGCAGAGGAGAAGTAGAATCAGGTAGAGAAACATTAGAGCCGATGAGAAGTACAAATAGCATATGGAGAGAAACAAGGTTTAAAAGATATTGCTAGGTGCTTCCGGCCAAAAGATTATCAAATCAAAGTTTTGAAATTCTCAAATCAAACCATAAGTTCACAAAGCATACGCAAACATGGACCGTTACCAACCTGAGCCGCAAGGAGTAGTAGAGCAGAGCAGAGCAGACTCTAGAGGATGGACAAGCAGCCAGGACTGACATCGACTCTAGAGGATGAACAAGCCACCCTACTTCTACTATGAAAATGAGGCCCTAGCTCCAAAAAGTGTATGGGTGGAAATTTCCAGAAATTTGTATGACATAGAGCCGGAGTTTGTGGATTCTAAGCACTTCTGTGCAGCTGCTCAAGAAAGAGGCTACATCCATAATTTGCCAATTGAGAATAGGTCACGTCTCCTTCCTCTCGCTCCAAAGACCATATTTGAGGCATTCCCTCATTATGAGAACTGGTGGCCTTCCTGGGATCCTAGAAAGCAGCTCGATTGCTTGCAAACCCGTCTGGCAAGTCCAATTCTGATAAAACAGATCGAACGTACTCTTGCAGGCTCAAGTAATCCACCACCTCTAACTGTTCAGAGGTATGTTATGGACGAGTGCAGAAGATGGAACCTTGTTTGGGTTGGAAAGAACAAGGTTGCCCCTCTAGAGCCAGATGAGATGGAATTTTTACTCGGTCTCCCAAGAAACCACACAAGGGGAGTCGCCAAGAGAGAGAGGTACAAATCTCTTGGCAATTCATTCCAAATTGATACTGTGGGTTGCCACTTGTCGGTGTTAAAGAACATGTTTCCCAATGGTGTTAATGTGGTGTCCTTATTCTCCGGTATTGGAGGAGGAGAGATAGCTTTGCATAGGCTTGGCATCCACATGAAGACAATGATTTCAGTTGAGATAGGTGAAGTTAATAGGAGGATTCTGAGGGGTTGGTGGGATCAGACACAAACTGGCACTTTAATTGAGATTGCCGACGTGAAGTCTCTCACTAATGATATAATTGCATCATTTATTGCTAGATATGGTCGCGTTGACTTTGTGATTGGGGTCTGGAGGGCGAGCAACCTGCTTTATTCTACCACTATTCTAGAATCTTGAAAGCCGTTAAGTCATCTACAACAAGTCTGATGCTCCCGCTGCGTACACGGAAGTTACTATGTTTTCAAGCGGGGGTCAGGATAAAGGGAAAATACGTGGGGATGCGCAGAGTAAACCTTCGAAGGAAAACTATGGTTTTTCTGTTGTAGACGAAAATCTCAAATTCACCGTGTCAATAAGGTACAATTCGCTTTGAATTAGGAAGATCACGAGAGAAATAAAAAATTGTAACATTTTTATATTCAAATTATATACAAATGAAAAAATAATTAATAGTTTCAATAGTTAGAATAATTATTTAGTTAAACGAAAAATGGATTTAAATTAGTTTTGCAAATTCTAGCATTTTTCATGATGGAATTTTTGTCAAATTTGGAAGTATATAGAAGTTTTTAATGTGCAAACTTAACACTTTTCAAATTTTGGCGCTAAAAAATTTTGGGCGCGCAGGGGTGCCACCGAAATTCGAAATTTGTTTTTGGTCCCGGGCCGTGGTACCAACCGGGACCAAAGGGGCTCTAGTCCGGTTGGTGGCACGGGCCGGGACTAAAGGCCCAGGTGTATAAAAAGCGCGGCCCTCTCTCCAGGCCGAGCGGACACTCCAGGGGCGGGTACGAGTGGATATGGCTGGGCGAAGCCCTGCCGGCGGCGGGAACGAGTGGACAGATCCGCCGGCGTTCCACCACCGCCGGCGGGGATGGGGTAGGGACACAGTAGATTAGGGGGAACACAACTTATATTAAAATAAGGCCAGGGGCCTTGCTTACATAGGGGCGGCGCGGCCACAGGCGGCCGGCCGTACTTGCATAAGGGGCGGCGGCGCGGCCACAGGCGGCCAACCGTTTCTTGGGGGGGGTAGCTAGGGGCGTTGTCTATATAGAATAGGGGGGCGGCGCGGCCACAGGCGACCGGCGCCGATCTAGTCGTCCTCGTCGTCGGAGATGCACTGGTAGGGGGGCGGCTGCCACAGGTGGGCAGGCGGCGCCTGGGCCGGGGGTGCAGGCATCGGGGGCATCGGATGCGGGTACGGCGGTGGCGGGGGCAGCACCTCCTGCGGCGGCGGCGGCGGAGGGGGCAGCTCCTCCTCCTGCTCCGGCGACCCCGGCGCCCAAACGCCGCCGGTCCAGGCCCAGGTCATGCCGTACTCCAGGCCTGGTGGGAGCGGCTGCGGCTCCGGCTGGTCCTCGGACGCCTCCAGCTCGGCGTTCATCACCTGCCACCAGGGGGCAGCAGGCTCGTTAGGGGATGGCGGCGGCGGCCACGACCCGCTCCCACCGCTTGATTTCGTCGTCGATGAGGGAGCGGCGGGAGCGCTCGCAGGCCTCCTCCATGGCGGCCCGGAGCTCGGGGTCCTCCTCCCCGGAGAAGTCCTCCGGCTCGTCCACGAGGAGCCATAGCTCCCTCTCCCGGCCGGGCGCTGGCGGGGGGTAGTCGTCCACGTTGGCCTCGTGGGGGCGGGGATGAAGGAGCGGCGGCACAGCTCGTGCTCCTGCTCGAGCCAGGCGGCCCAGTAGGGGGAGCTGCGCGCGTACGCGCGCTCCCTGCGGACGGGGGCCGGCAGGAGCTCGCGCCGGCGGTCGACCTCCTCAAGCAGCGCCTGGCCGGTCGGGACCGGCGGCACAGGGATCCGCTGGGGGTTCAGGTGCCAGCCGTCCGGGAGGTGGACGTCGGCATAGAACACCGGAGTGGCATTGTTCCAGTGCCACTCGGCCTCGTCCACCCGGACGTACCGGCGGAACCTCTTGCCCTTGGGCGCGGCGCTGGGCGGCGGGCGTGCAGCCGGTGGTGGCGCGGGGACGCGCGGCACCCCGCCGAGGCGGACACCTCCAGGGCCGTAGCCGAAGGCCTCCGCCGGCGGTGGTGGGACGCGGCCGGCGCCGCTCGAGGAGCCGCCTTCATTCCTGGGGCGCTTGCCGGAGCCGCTGCCGGAGCCGCTGCCGAACCAGCGGGACATGGTGGCTATGGTTGGTCTGCCTTGGGCGCGGCCGGGGTGAATGGGTTGTACGGGCGGCGGGGGGCCTTTAAAAAGGACCCGGGGTGGGCTGGCATGCCAACCGGCGGCCTGGACGTGGCGGCGGTTGCAGGCGGCCATGAATGCGCGTGGGGAAGTGGGGGCGCGGGAAGCCGAGGCGGGGCGGGAAGACGAGGCGACTGGCCCTTTGACCGTCCTGTAGTCTTAATTTAAGGGGCCAGGCGAGCCAGCCAACGGCCGCTGGCCAGTGGCCCCTACGAACCAGTTGACTGACCACGCTGGCCAGTGGGCCCTTCGAACCGTTGACTGACCATAATAAAAGACGCGGGCCAGTGGGCCCTTTTGACAAAAAAATGTGACCAGTGGGCTTAATAAAAGACGTGGGCCTGGACGCGGTTGGGGAAGCGGAGGCCGGCTCGGGATTGGGAGACAGGAGCCCAAAAGATCGGGCTCGGGATTGTATATATTTTTTTGTCAAAAAAGTATCCATCCCGGTCCCTTGAACGAACCGGGACGAACTCCCTGGCCCAGGTTCGCCACGTGCCCTATCCTTACCATCCCGGGTCCTGGCACAACCGGGACCAATGGGACGGGCCATTTGTCCCAGCCAGCCCATCCCGGTTGCACAACCGGGACAACTGACCCTTACGACCCGGGACAAAAGGCCCTCTTTCCACTAGTGACTATAAAGACATGTTAATCTTATATTTACTAATTGGATACTCCTTACAAGACATCACTGGCATGCATGATACTACCTATGATACCCCCACTATGGGTAGTCTAAATTCTGAAAGTCACAAGGTATTAATTGCATGATTCAGATTGAATAAGCGGGATGGAAGAGTTCTATATACATTCGCGATAGGAGTCCAACGTGCCAAGCTACTATTGCCCCAATAAGTCACAAAAAGAATATATCATGTTTTGAACGTATCTGATCCAAGGCTATGAGATTGATGGCATGTTAATTCATTACAACGCTGGATGCTGCGACCTTCCCTTAGCAAAAGCCATATGACCGATGCCACAGAAGGTACCACTGGTGGTGGCATTCACGAACCAGATTGATGTTTCTGTTTCCCGGCTATGCCTCATCACCTACCGCTAAATCAACATTAACGCAATGACGTATCAGCCTGCCAGCTGGCCACGATGGCGAGTATCAGGTGAGAAGGTCTGCCACCCGGCCGCAACGACGAGTCCACTAAGGTAATAGCATGGGCGGCGAGCGGCTGGGATCCCAGTAG